>JAVDPK010000383.1:97486-122407 GCA_034780415.1 Cichlasoma orientale
AAGGTAACCCCGCCCTAACCCCCCCCCCCCCAGGATTCCACACTTTGGATCTCCTGCCTGACGTGTAATTACTGTAAGTAATTACTGTAACCAGTGGTAGCAGCCATGCTAACTGTTCGTGACAGACTGTCACCACTTCCAGTGGAGTTTGTGCCCTCCCCGTCACCAACTGATCAATCAGAGCTTGGTTGACGAAGACTGATCAAATAACATTTGGGTGTCTGTTGGAGCACAGCTCTATGAATCATGTTATCTGTTAGTGGAGGATCATAGCCTTGTCCTAATGCAAACAGTGACGCCTGACAGGAAGCAATGCAGAGATTGGCCAGTCAAAGCCAGAATCAGTGTCATATTCCTCATTAACTGAATTGTTATTATCAGAAGTATAACAATAATATTCTTAAAGATATTTTGTTGATTGGAACTTTTTTGTAGTCAAGGTACTGACTTGAGTACAGTAACTGTAACTAATGGTATTGGTACTGATGTTTGTCATTATTTCAAAATGAAATAAATTTAATGTTTGAACTGGTTGAATAACTGCTTACTCTCTCTTTAATTATTGGGATCTCCATTTTGTATATCCAAAGATAATTACTAAGAAATCCTCAAGGAAAAGGCTTATCTTTATTATGATCAATCTCCTGCAGTCTCAGTAAATTTGGGAACGGAAGTGCCATCCATAGTGCATTTATCGGCTTCCACTTTAGCTGCCATGCCATATCTGTCCTCCTACGTGTTGGCACCCTTCAGGCATCTCTGTGCCGGGGCTCTTAAAGAGTCCTCTGTGCCTAATGTGAGCATTCAGCCAAAGGCACATATCAGTCTTTTCTCTCTCTCATCTCCTTTCTGGCAAGTATATAGTGCACCTGCAGTGCTAGCTAGCCCAGGACTAATGCAAATTAGAGTATGTCTGATCAAAGGCTTGATTAGACTGCTTTTTGTGTATGATGTAGTATATTAATGATTCAGCTTTAATTGCAATAAACAGGGTACACTGGAAATTACCCAGACACAGCCTGTGAGATTGAATGGGAGTTCTTATTGGATGGGTTGTCTGCTGATTAAGTTTGAACAAGGGGAGTAGGCAGAGGAGCCCATTGGCTTCATCTGACTAGATGACCTCCACCTGTTTGCTCAATGTGCTCACTGTACACCAAATCTAGCTTAATTAGACTAGCAAGCAACAGCCATGCATTAGAACAGCAAGTAGCAAAAAAAAAGCACCAATAATAAAGCTACATCTTAAGTGTGTTGCTTTACCCACTGGGTGGCTGCTGTCCATTTTTCACCTTATTTAAAAAGGTTATGCCTCAAAGGTCCTATCATAGTATCACATTATATGGTTTTGGGCAGTCCCGACCAATCACTGTTTGTCCTAGAAGTCACAGCGGTGCAAGGAAACCTCAGTGATGTCATAATGACGACAATGATGATATGAGTTATCAGATAACAGTGTTTATGCAGCCAAAGATCGGAAAGTAAAGGCATAATCTTTCATAATTTTCCTGAGGGTTTTTTTTTTTTTAACATGGTGGTGAGCTGATAATATTCGCCTTAATAGAACATTTTGAGAAGATGCTGTATTCAGCAGCTGTACAATAAGATATGTAAGATTATGGCTCTTAGCTGTGGCTGCATATTATTGTTTTCCAGCTGGTCCTTTGACATTAGGGTGGATCATCTGCCCTCTCCTGATAGTTAGCCGGAAACATCACAATGGAGAACAGTGTCATCCAGCCCAAACCTGCCATGGCTGGTGTGTTTGGCATGTATTTATTAATTCTACTGTAGAAGATTGCAGGTCTCTGAATCAGTTATCACTGTCAGCAGCATTTAGACGATTGTTCGTACGTTTGTTTTTTGAACAATAGGGCTGAATTTGTGATCCCCAGAAAATTCTGTTTTTACTGCATTTTATGCAACCAAAGGGCTTCATCTGAGTATTTAGACTTATTGGGCCCTTTATCAGAAAAGAAACACTTACTGGATGAAACAAAATATAATCTGTGGCATGAACTCCACAAGAACCAGACATTTGACATTTGAAGGAAGTTTAGCTCTCTGGATTTGTGCAGTTGACACTAAATTGTGTGTCTCAGCAGAAACTGAGGTTTATCAGACCAAGCCACAATTTCCACTCTTCAGCTGTGTAGTCTTGATAACTGTGTGCATACTGCAGCCTTAGATTTCTGCCCTCTGCCTGCAGATACCGAGCCCGATGTGATCTTCTTGTTTCTTGACAGTCTGTCTCAAGGTTTGATGTGCTGTGCATTGAAGAGAGAGATGGCAAAATTATCAAATCATTTGACTGCAGTCACCAGTGTTGAGACACAAGACTTCCTTACACCATAATAAACCTCTGTGATCAGTTTTCCTGTTTTTTGACACAAGTCTTGCAGATGGAGGTGTGTCATTTGAAGGACGGAGTTATTTTGTTATACAGTGTCATCCCCAGTCTTCCTGGGGCCTGGAGAGCAGGTTCTGTTACTTTCTGTCCACATGCTGTTACCTGAGATATTAGTGAAGACCATGAGTGAAAGTTCTTGTGGGATATTTTCTCCCATTGCTGGCACTATTGTACAATTTCATCCTTTTAGCCAAAATGTTTCTTTTGTTTAAAAAAAAAAAAAAAAAAAAAAAAGGAAGTCCTCATGTAGCGAGCATAAGAAATAAAGAAGTTCATCCTGTAAATCATTAATGGCATAGCAGACCATTAGTAGTTGGCAATGCGATCAGATATTGGAGCATTCTCATTATTGAATTTCAATGCATTAGCTCTCTGTATGTAGCCTCGACAGTGGGTCTGTTACGAGTAGGGACTGTATCACAACTAGACGCTCTTTGTCTGAACTTTAGTGCTGGAAGGCTGCCAGGTTTTGTTTTTTTTTTTTCTTTTCAACATTGTTAGCATCCAGTTGAGGTACTTTCCTGCTGTCAGAAATCCTGTGATCTCATCTCCTTTAAAAAAAAAAAAAAAAAAAAATCCTCGCCTTAAGGCCTCTTCCTCTATTGGACACGCTTCAGTGGCTAGTTAGTGGTGTTTTACCCACTGCTGGAGAGCGCAGGCTGACTGGCTCTGATAACTGTGTGATAAACCCTGTACACTTCAATAATGTTCAAATTAGAGTCAGTTAATCAGGATTTTTTTTATAGAATTCCTTTCTTTGCTTTCTTTCCTAATCTAATCTTTATGATATGACTTTTTTTTATCCACAGAGCTCCTAATCATTGCATACAGTTTTATCTCAGGGCACTTTACACAGTAAGGTCAAGCTCTTACTGTTTATAATACACAGGACCTTTTAAGTCCAGTGCGCTCAGGCTAAGCTGTAGATGATGCATCTGCACTTCTTCCATGTTTCAAAGGTACTGGGAAAGCAGTGAATAATCCTTTGCTTCTTTTTGTGTTTAGGGGTGGTTTTTTGCATTAGCTTTGAATGGTGATGGAGTTGTTGTGTCATCATTAGGGTTGTTAAGTGGGCACCTAAAATCCTCAGCATTTCACTGATTTAGCCCACAGCACCTTCAGTACGTTCAGCAGTGAGTGAGTTGTCCCAGAACCAACCCCTCAACGACTGACTGCAATATTCTGCTGCCTCTGATGCATTTTTTTTTTTTTTTTTTTTTGCGGTTCGCAAAAAAAGGACAATGCCTGTCCTTTAATTCCCAAGTCTTTCAGTAGTCTTACTAGGTGGTGCAACAAATCCTCTGCATCCAATCTCCACTGGACAGATTTGCACCATCCAGCCTCTCTGCCTTGCTTCCACTGCCAGTTCACTATACCGTAATTTCTTCTGTTCAAAGGCTTCCTGAATGGCATCTTCCCAGGGCACTGTGAGCTAGCATGGTGTTAGTTAACCACAATACAATGTCTGGTAATAGCTTTGTTGCTTGGGGATACTGTCCCCTTCTTTGGTAAATAATCTTGGCTGATGTGATATACTTTCTCTGACTGGCATTGCCTTGATGGCAGACCTGTGAGTTTCCATTGTAGCTGCCAGGCACTTGAGAGCCTCATTAAGCCTTCAGGTGTATCAAACTTGTGCAAGGCTCACCTTACATCCAGTGAGAATATGTCTGAATGTTGATGGTGTAGAGCAGAGGTCCCCGGGCCCCGGACCGGTACCGGGCCACACTTAAAGAATAAATAACTTACATTATTTCCGTTTTACTTATTATCTGATTCTGAACAATGTTTTATTTTGAAAAATGGGCGGATTCTCTCCGTTACATCTGTCTATGACTCCCTCTTGACGTTTCAAGACGCTTGTCTAGGTCACGTGATATGTCACCGCCAAAATTGAACCCACAAGCATCACTGGTTCCCGTGCCTGTCTAACGAAATAGGTTGGCAGAAAAGCGCTATATAAGAACTAGTCCATTTACCATTTCTCGACCAGAGACGTATTTATCCGCCACACCTTAAAGGCCGGTCCGTGGAAATATTGTCTAACACTAAACCAGTCCGTGGCTCAAAAAAGGGTGGGTACCACTGGTGTAGAGCACAAAGAGCAAGATGGATGCTCACTCTCGTGTAAAATTTGTGGGCGTAGAGAGGATTTTGTATGGTGATAAAGTGAATCCTGCTAGCTTCCATCTCCTGCAACTCTTTCCAGGTGACTGTTTTTCCACACTTTTCCATTTCATCCATTTGTTTCACTTGCGATACAGCCTGACATTTTCTCTTGCCAGCGGATTTCAGCCACAACTAATTTTCTCAGTTCTGAAGCCAATGCTTTCCCAAATTGTGGTTGCATGCTGCTAAGGCCTAAGCCTGCTCTTCCCAGTGGTATCTGCTGAACAATGTTGTTATGCAGAAGAGCATAAATTTGAGTCATACCATCTACCAAGATTTTTAACTGCTTTCTCTGATACTCTTGGAATATTTCTAGAGCTCTTTAGAGGCATTCCGCTATCAGCTTTCCCTTGACTATTGAGATCCTTCTTGACTTGAGTGGCTTGATTAATCTGTGGGGTATGGGGAACTAAAACGGACCCAATAAAATGTTAAATGTTTGAGAAAATTGTGCTCTTTCTTACTTTGAATGCTTTTAAAGTTGCACTAAATTTGACTAAATATGCAATTTTTTTACTTTGATCTTTTATTGTTTTATTAATCTAGATATTATGTTCACTCATTTATAGTGTGGCAACTACCATCTTGGCCAGGTCACACTGACCTTAGGCTTAGCTGACCACTGGGCTTACAACATATTGGCAAAAGCACTGTATTATATAAAATTGGCACAAAAAGTAAGGAAATTTGTTTTTGGTTGATTATTTCTTAGCGTAATAAAACTTATACCACGTATTTGGCAGCATTTATTTCCCCTTAAATGGTGTAACATTTGTAAGGAAAATGTGGGTTGAGCGGCAGAGTTCAGTATGTGGTCACACCCATGAAAATCTTCTATGACAAACAGCTCATTCTGCTATTGACTCTTGTTTGGTGTTTATTGGATTGGATGATTGAAGTCTGAAGAAACAAGATGTATTGGCAATTTAATGATTTAGTCATTAAGCAGGAGCATCAGCAGCATGTAGAAGAACCACACACAGCAACAACAGCGTGGCACCTCCTCCTCATGCTGGTCACCAGCTTGGTGTCACACTGCTGTGGGACGGCATCCCATTCTTCATCCAGCACTCGTCACAGGTCAGCCAGTGTGGTTGTGCTGGTCACTCTGGCACCAACATCACACCCATGCTGATCCCACAAGTGTTCAGTGGGGTTGAGGTCAGGACTGCAGACAGGCTATCCATCCTCTGCACTCCCAGATTCTGGAGGTAGTCTGTGATTACACCCGCTCTGTGGGAGCGAGCATTCTCATCTTGGAGAATAGAGTTCATTCCCAGACTGTGGAGATACGGGAGTGCCACTGGCTGCAGAATCTCATCTTGATATCTGTCTGCATTAAGATTGCCTCCAATGATGACAAGCCTGATTGTCAGCACCTGGGGTGCCAGAAGTTCAAAACAAGAGGCTTTAGGAATGGCAGCAACCAGTCACAGAACACTCATTTTTCCAGGCAGTTGCCAACTGTAGGCCTGTGTGACTGGGCCTAAGGTCTGTTAGGTGTTTGCGTGAGGGTATGCATTCATGTGACAATGCTTTAGAGGGAATTGGGAGCAGTTATAATTAGTTTGATACCACTAGAAAAATGTATTGAATGAATTGTTGATTTCTTTGAAAGATGTTTCATGTTTAATGAAGCTTAAGCATGCACACAGGATTGATGCGGCTTACTGTTTTTTGTACCGCCTCTTGTTCATCTGCACCTGAGTGAGTGCATCTGTTTCTGCAACACTGGACTAATATTAGTTCAGTTACACTGGTTTAAAGTGCTACAGGAAGGCGCGCCCCCTAATAATAATGACACCTTCCTGATTTTAAAATTTAAAAACTAAAGGCAGTCATGACTTTGGATTTTTTTTTTCTCTTTTCTCCCCATCCTACATCTTCATTGTCCCTGCTTTGATGTCAGGGGAAGGCTTAGTCTTTGTCACATAATGCATCATTCCAGCAGTCCCCAGGAGCTGGGCAGCTTCTTGGAGTTTTCTAGTTGCCATTTGGTAGAGCAGAAGGTGAAACTTAATTGCTTTTTTTTTTTTTTTTGCCAGAAATCATTGACCTATATTTCAATATATAGATTCCAAGTATATATGAAAATTATAGTGTTGTTGTTGTGGATTGTTGTTGTTTTTTTGTTTTTTTTTGTTTTTTGTTTTTTTTAATATAATGAATTTGTCAGTGCCATTTTTTGTGTGTGTGTGTGTGTGTGTGTAAGTAAACTGGTATTTAATGCATTGAAAGATTTGTCCTCCACAACCCTAAATAAATGTTTCTAATAAAGGCTAACACTTGATAAGATAAGATATCTTTAAACTGTTTATTTACAAAAAATTGAGTGCAGTGTGCTAAAGTGGCGTAGTGGATGTGAAGTTGGGGCTGTAGTCTGTTGGGTTTGTTATTGTCAGTGTTCAGTAGTGTAACAGCTCTGTGGTAAAAGCTGTTTTTCAGTCTTGAGGAAGCTTGAACGTGCGTATGAGTTCCATATCTGACAGGAATGGATCTTCATGCAGGGAGATGAGCCGAAGCATCCCAGCCGCCCGTTTTAAAAGTGTATTTTGCCCAGGAGAAAAGCTTACAATGGCACTTCCTGAGTGCTGACCTAAATCCCAACGAGCCCTATTGGATGCCGTGGAGAGAAAGTCATCTCATTTATTCATCCTCTAGTGTGGATGAACTGAAAGTATTACTGGCTGAAACATGGAGGACACTTTCGCCATAGCTGTTACAGAAACCAGCTGCCTCAATGGCCACACACTATCCGGGAGTTCTGCAAGCTCGAGTTTGGCTAATAAACCACAAACTGTAATTGTCTTTGCAACTACTTTTTGTCTTCATGTTAAACTGTGTGTATTTTTCTAAAAATACACACAAATAAAACCCAACCGTTATTCTTGTGTGTTTCCTTGACAAGCTTTCTTTAGATTAAATGTTGTCCGTAGTGTATCCCACACATGAACTTTGCTGTTGCAAGCTACCAAAGTATGTTTTTCAACTTATTTAGTCTTAAATTTTTTTTATTCTGTCCTGGAGAATAGGTGTTGCCTCACAAGAAGGTTCTGGGTTTGAACCTCCTAATCAACTGGAGTCTTTGTGTGGAGTACCTGTGCTCTCCCTGTGCCTGTGGGACCTTTTGAGTACTTTGGTTTCTTCCCAAAGGCTTTTTCAGTTAATTAGCCATACGTGTATGTGTATGTGAGAGTGTATTGTTGTCTGTGTCTCTCAGTCCTGTGGTGGACTGGTGACCTGCTCAGGGTGTATTGCACCTTTTGCACCGTGACTGCTGGGATAGGCTCCGACCCCCTTAAGGGCCATAAGGTTAAATAAGTGGTTAGATGGAAAGATGAATCTGCTCCATTTCACTGTCATGGACTGCAGCTTGTCTGTCTTCTGTTCAAATCTACTACAGCCAGAACCTACAGCAGGTGGAGGCTGCAGAGCAGAACAAGGACTACTGTAATCAGTTGCAGTGCAAGATGGTGGTGTTGGAATCCATCCATTCGTTGGAGAGGCAGCTTATTTGTCACTCATTGCTTACTTATTATTATAATTCATGTAATAATGCACAGATGTGCCTCTGTGGCAGTGTAGAGAAGCAAAATGATGGTAGACTACACCAAAGCAAAAGTATCATCTAGAAAACACTTCAGCTTTCAATATGTGAAATTATAGATGGGGGTAAGAAGTTTCTCAGCAACCCCCCCCCCCCCAAAAAAAACAAACAAAAACATTTTCCATTCAGCTGGTTACACGTGAAGGGTGGGTGAGGTTACCCTGCTTAAGGAAGTGAAGCAATTCGTTTTTTAAAATGCATGCAGAGTGCTAAATGGGGAACTAATGGAAGTCACTGTCACCCCTGAATTAGAGTGACACACAGCCTTGAAGCATTCAGGTATCTAAAAACAGACAATAGGAGAAAAAATCCTGTGCATTAACAAACCTTGACAGCTGGATTCTCAGTTAAATCATTAAGTCATTCTAATGTAGTCAGATTCTTTGCACTAAAATAATGCGGTGCACATGTTTTGCTGCAGGTGGCAAATTAGAAAGTATATAGGAGTTTCTGGATATTATTTTGAAAGTCAAATAAAATCATTAATTTTTATCCTCCTGCCCGATATAAAGCGGGAGGATGTTGTTGTCATACCGTCCGTCAGTCCGGGGGGTCTGTCTGTGAGGTTTTATCTTTCTGGTTTTAAGACTCCAAAAACACAAGGAGCTGAGCCATGAAATTTGTCATGCGTGTTCTTTACTCTTCAAAGATGTGCAACACGATATTTGTCCGTGCATCTCTCTGGGTAAAATAGTTTTGCAGGAGATAAGATGTCTGCTGAAGGGTTTTCTGTTCTGAAATGGGCCTGTAATATTATCCAGACTTCTAAATGTATTTAATATTGTCATTAGTGGCGGGAGGATATCCCCATCAGTGATGTCCTCATTAAAATGAGTTGGCTTTGTTATATTTGTAATGCACTAATGAAGCATAAATGCCAGGCGTACTGAAGTATTTTCATTTATTTGACTGAGTTTCTCTTTTGTCCCCAGATATCATTGACAAGAGTGAGTTGAAGACGTTCTTTGAGAGCAACAGTTCTCAGATTTATTTTATCTTCTATGAAAATTTCATTACACTGGAAAGCAACTTAAAACAAAAAGGTGAGTTTAAGCTTTTTGTGGTAAACTGCACGCTCACTGGTTAGCTGCCATCATCAGTGCTGGTTCAATAATTAACCCTCTCCTTGCCCTCTGTGCTACACAAGCAAAGGTTATTTTCCCTTTGTCCCACATTTTCAGAGCAATGGTGCTTAGAGAATCAATCTGATTATGTCCAGTGTAACTGAGTGGATTGAGCTTGCCTTCATTTATTCCCACTGGGAGTGTGATCTCATGGTCATGAAAGTGTTTGTGAAATGGCCAGTAATATTTTTACATTATTAATGACGCTTTATGCAGTACAGCCTCAGGTAAAATGTTTGAAAACCTTGTACTAAAAGTGTTCTTGTTGTGTTTCAGGGAACAAATCTCAAAGGGAGGAGCTGGACTCTATCCTCTTTATTTTTGAAGTAAGTCCTCTGTGGGGGGTTTTTTTTTACACTGAGATCTCTCTCATATAGCTCTTATTTCCAGGTGAACTCTGGGAATAAAATCACCCTGCTGTGTCATGAATTTGCTTCTGATAGTCTGTAAATCAGTAGCAGCTGATTCTAAAGCCTCAGTCTTGCACGGCCATTCAATTTCTTGTTTTTAAAACCCGGGCGTATATGCAAATCAGAGAAGGTATGTTTCATGTCTGCATGCACATGTTGTTGGCTCTGTAGCCCCTCCCTCTGTTTTTACCAAGCACTTTCATGTTGCACATGCACAGGTTAAAGTCCCCTACCTTGTTTTCCCACCTGACTGCAAAAGCGGCTCGGGTTTCCAATACAAACAGTAAGCGCTCCGGTTACATTTGCTCTGGGCAGGACTGCTAAGATGGCAGCAGATCAAATTGTGGGGCAGTCTGTTTGTCTGTTTTTGTACAGTATGCCTTGCCCTAGATTTTGTGATCACCTGGGAGCAGTGTCAGGGTGTTCCTTAAATTACACTAAGTCGCAGCTAGGAAAGCACCGGTGAGGCTCCTTAACTGCTGTAGTCTGTCTTTGGTTATGGATTACTGATTTGCTGCTCAGGCATAGCTAATGCAAATTAGACTCTGTTTTTGTGCTATCATGTTACATTTTTGGGCCTGTCCAGGTGATGCGTCATGCACTTAGTAAAGTATGTCAGAGCATGCATTATGCGCCTGTCTGCTGATCGGTTTCCCTGCTGGTGTTCTTTCAGGCTGGCAGTCTTTACTTGTACCTGTGCCCCTCACCTGCTGTTCAGATGAGAAATTATTTTCTGATCAAAATAAAATAGTTCATCAAAATTGATGTAACCCGTGCTTAAAACAAACTTGCTAGATTTCCATTCAGTTCTCTCTAGTCTTTACCTGGAAACCCACAGTGCCAGTCTGCACACATCCAGTCATCTGACCTGTAAATAAAATCCTGGATTCATGCCTTCTACATATTTATGGAGTCATCTTTTCAGAAAGAACTAATATTGAAAGCAGCTTAACCCTCATTTGTCCCCTTTTAGCCCCTGCCTGTGACGCTGTGTGCTTTTACCCATGCACTGAGAAGATAAGCTTGCTTTGAGTGGTGTGGACAGGACAGATACAGGGTTGCCTTGATCCTCAGCTCTGCTGTGCTGTGTGGACACCACATTACATTAAGAATTTGAGCTCTTAGGTTGTCATCAGTGTAATATCAGTGGTTGTACTTATAAACATGCCAGCTTGTTATTGAAAAGGTGTGATATTATGTAAGAAAACACATGGCAGTGTAGTAGGAAAAAACTGAAACAATGGGGGGGGGGGTATTTTGCACCCTCATAAATGATTCTCTACAACAAGCATAGTAATGTATAACTCATGGCAATTTTAAATTTATGCCACATGTATCCTAAACCCTTTCTCAGTACAGGATCCTGTGGCTATCATTAAAGGAGTGGTGGTGGTAGTGACAGGAATCAGCCAAAGCCTGGCAGCTTTTGTCCAGCAAGCATCAGAGCACTCGGTAGCGTGGCCTATGAATGGGACAAAAGGCAGTTTGCAACACAGTGCTTAGCGACACACTTTAATGCTGTGTGACAGGTTAAGGAGAACAAAACATCTCAACGTTAGTGCTCATGTTCTTTGTAAGAATTTCCCTGGAGAAGCCTGTTCACACTCATCTCTTCAGGGAGATGAGAAATACAGTCCCTCACACGCTCCGTCATCCGTCCCTCCTTGTATTCACATCTGCCTGAGATTACAGTGCATGTCTCCAGTTTGCGTTTCCTTTGAGCTGGCTATGTGGGGATTACATTGCTGTCATGATGAGGTATGCAACCCCTTTTTCATGAGTTGCTGTGGGGGGAGCATGATCTCCCATGCTGGGCCAGTTTGAGTAATGACTATCTAGAGGGGGTAATCTTTTGTCCCTCTCCCTAAACTGTGCTGTCCACTCCACCCCCATCCCATCAGCAGCCCTTCCAGGATTTCTTTGTTTGCTGCCACAGAGGCATCGTACCATGGCAGCTGTTGATGCTGCACCGGGACTGACAAATGAGACCAGTTCTTTATGAGGATGCATCTACATTTCTGAGGATGCATCTTTTTATTTTGATATTGATCTACTGTGGGTTAAAGATGTTAACACATTAAAAACTACATAAAATTTATTTTTGTTTTTTTGCTTTTAGCTTCAGTATTGACAAATTATTAAAGAATTGCTTTTTTTTTTTTTTAAATCTCTTACTTCCTCAGATCTCCTGTTTAAAATGAGTACAGTAAGATTCAAGCAAGTATTTTTATTTTTTATTTTATTTTATTTTTTAGTACAACTCTTCTTTTTGAATGTGTTCCTGTGATACATCATAATGTTTTATAAATAATTCAAAAGAAAAATTTAACTTTTATATTTTCAACAAAAAAAAACTGCATATATGTGTTCGGCTTCTTTAAACATGTAGCCCAAGGCTTTAGCTGGTAAAGTACTAATAGTAGTAGTTCAGAGAGCCCACACTTGCTTTCTTGCCATCATACAAAGTGCTCCATTTAGTGTAATCCAGTCATAACAATTAGTCATTAACAATGCAGTGATGTCAGCATCCTGTTGCAGGGATGCTTCCCTTTAACATTAAAGGGTCAAATTCTGTAGCTATAATCTGAAAAAGATCTGCAGCCTGAAATATTTGTTTTTCAGGAAAACTGCGACTTTAAATCTAAAAGCTATGCGCAAAACGAATCTCAGACCTGACACCGTTTAAGGGTTTCCCTCAGGATTTCATGACTGCTGTTTGCTCATCGTCCTTCAACAGCTGGACAGAGCTTAAGCATTTTTGTCAAAATCATCCAGATGTGCAGTGTCTGCTATAGACTGTGTGTGATGGATATAGCCACCTTAGCATCTCCCATTGGTTTTTGGAATTTTTGGCATTTTAACAGTCTTTGCAGATTAACTCTGTTTTGGAGCCTCAAGTGGCCATTTGAGGAACTGCAATTTTTGGCACTCTGTTAGCGGTTATAGACCAGCCCACAGTCTCACTGCTCACTGACAGTTCAGAGCATTAAATTCAGTTTCACTGGAGAAAATCACGTCAAGGCCAGACGTATATAGTTTATTGTTGTTCTTTAATTTATTTGATTTAATTAATTAATGTTGTTTGAGATGGCTTTTTGCATGCAAATACATTCACATAAAGCCCTCAGCTAGTCCACAAAAAGTTTATTAGCCCTTGTAAAATGAGGTCAAGCAAAACAATGCATTCTAATTAGAGTTCTGCTGGTAGGATAGTGGCTGCACACAAATATAAGAAGTTTCTTTGTAGCGCCATCACTGTGGGCACAATGTGTGTCGCTCAGAGATGCATATTCTGCTGTAGCCGCATGCCTGAGAGTCCATATCTCTGCTATATGTGGATTCAGAGATAAAAAGGGTCCTTTAAAAAATAAGAAATTATTTTTGTGGCAAATGATAAATGGGCCTCTTTTTACACTCGGTAAAGACGCCTGGTCCCCAGTATCTGTGTTTGGTAGCTTGTTGCCTCCCAGCTGCTGTGGAGGTGTACCTGTCTGCTCAGGTGACCTATGCATGAGGCGCACACTACTGCTGGCTGGCCAAAGGTTAAGAACCTATGACCTATGTGACAGGTCGTCGGCTTGATCAGTGTTAACTGTTAACTGTGTTTGTTTTTGTTTTGTTTTTTTAATTCAGTACTTTCAGATTTGGGTGCAGTTTTCAGGGAATCATTCTTAGCAAGCTCATAAACTGTTTGGGTGCAATGCACTGACATGCATATCTGCTAATTAGAATCAAGAGTTGGTGTTTATAGTTGCTGTTTGAGAAACTGCTTCATGTAATTAATTTCTCTCCTTTTCGTGTGAAGATGTGTTCTTAATCAGCTCTTATTTTCTCTTTTGCTGCTGCACAGCCACATAGAGAGCAAGAAGGAGCTGAAAAGCATTAATTTTGCAGCTAGCGTGAGACCCGTTCTGTTTTCTGCTGTCACAAGACCAGAACCAGCTTCTCAGGCCTCAGGAGACTAGCTTGTTTATGCGCGTGTATGACTGGAGATGATTTCTCACTGTCTGATGACAGTCCGGTGCTGGTGCCACTGAGGTTGTGGAACAGGTTAAAGGACAGCTTTGGGACCAGCACAACTCGGGGGGGAAGTCCGTTCATATTCCTCTTCTCTTCAGGATATGACCTCGCCATGACCTGTCAGCTGCCATCTGGACCTGATTCAGCAGTCTGAATTCCCCCTGTTATCCTTTTTGTCAAGCCACCTCATCTAGATTTGGGACTTGACTTCCCGACTTTCCTTATAAACAATATAAAGCTGTCTTTTACACATTTTCTGTTATTTTTTTTGGGTAACTGAGTCAGAAACTTTTGTAGGATTATAGTACCAGCCAATCACACAATCAATGCACCCAACAAACAGGAAAAGGACACTTTGAGGAGGAAGATCACTTAGGCTGAGTTGAGATTTATTCATGTCAATGTGCAGCAGATCACAGTATCTGATTGATTTTGATTTGCATTTATTTAAATGCCCAGAACAAAGTACAAGATTTTAGGGGTGTGCAAATGGTATTTAATTAGGTAATTAAGTACACAGTTTAAGTCTGTGCCATGAACAGCCATCTATAGTTCTCTGTTTCTGCCTAATGTAATTGCTTCTTTCTTGTTCTAAACATTGGCCGGTGCTTCTGAAAAATGTGCCCAGGGCCGTTTAGCTCAGTGATTTGTTTTACTCTCTCATTCCTCTTGACTCACAGTCAACCAGTGGGGGAGCAATGGGTAATGCATGAATACAAATTTACTAAGTGTAGCTTGGGGCTGCACATGGAAGCAGCAGAGTGGATAAATCTTGACGTCTCGTTTTTTTGCGTCATTCCAGAATTTTAAAGATGGGAACACATTTGTCACTCGGAAAGGACCTGATCATAAAGAGTCTTTAAAATGCACCTAAGCATGCTGTAGCTTGGCTTTCACAACCAGAGAAACCTGCAGCTGATTGCTAAGAAGCTGGAGAAGCTGGCATTAAGCACTCTGTTGCTGCCACCTACTGGCCACAGAGGAGAATGAAACCATCTTTATGATACTGTTTGTTTTTTTAATATTAAAAACAAGTGTTTTGGGCTTAAAGCTCTATTTAATTGGCATTTTGTGGGATAGATTTAACTTTACCTCTGAAAATGAATTTGGTTTCCATGTAAATGAGCAGTCAAACTTGGCTCACACTGTTGTGGCTTAAACAAAGCAGGTGTGTAACTGACGTAGTCTCTCGCACTGTTGCTTTTACCCTGCTAGTGTTTGTAGTTCCAGGATCTGCTTTCCTTTCTTTTAATGCAAGCACTGTACACTGCACTTTATTTCCTGCATTACTTTCTGTGTTTTATGATCAAAGTTGTAGCTGGTTGTTTTCTCATTACTGCATGTCTGTAGTTTTCGGTACGGTGGAGGATTAGTTCACTGTGTCTCGAGTGTTTTTGTGACATCTGAGATCCCGTCCTCCGTATTTGGTATATTCATCTTTGTGGCTGTCAAAAATCCCAAACAATATGCAAAATTCATCATTTCCTCTTAAAGTACTGCATTTGTATTGCGGGTAAAAGCTCTCGTAGACCACATCTGCAAGCAGCATATTCTGTGTCATGTTCAGGCTCTACTGCTGGAAACCTAAGTGCGGATCATGTAAATGGGTTAAGGCTGCAGTTGGACCACAATAATGCCCCTATATTTATGCTGGAGTATGGCTGCAGATTAGAGTAACTCCACCAGCATCCAGTCCAGCAGACTTTGCATTCGCCTCGTATCAGCCAGTAAATTCCTCATTGCTTCAGCCGCCGTTCCGACTCCACGGGGAGTTTTTCTGAGCTAGCTTCTCCACCTCATTCCCACTCTCCCGTCCTGATGTTCTGTGAGGAGAGCGAAAGACAACTTTACTGTGTGTATACATGCATGCATGCACGCACACACCCCCACACAGTGAAAGGCTTAAGCTAGCTACCCTGCTGTGTTACTGACTAGCATAATGTCTCTGCTGGCACAAGGAGACAGAATGAAGGAGGCCAGCACAGAGCGTGCACGGAGATGTATTAATCCCATGTGGGATCAATACCAAGGTGCAGCCACACGCCTGTACATGTGTATCATCACGTCTGTGGATCAGAGAGAAGTTGAACGGCACAGATAGTCATCCAGCGCCCCCTTAAAGTGATGTATGCCTTTCAGTATCTCTGCTGTCACTGATAATGACGGGGATTTAGACTCAGAGGACAAGAAGGGAAAGTTAAAGATGATAAGGGAAGAAGGAAGTTGTTGACAGACTGAGACACTCGAAGCCTGAGATGACTTCTGGGCCACCACAGCTCTCAGCATAACGCAACAAAGCACAGAAGAATAATAATCACATCATTTTCCAGGCCAGTTTTATTGTGACATTATGAACATTTTACCCCTGAACATGATCATTTGCCAATGACACAGAGTACTGTTAGTATATCATTTCAAAGTTTGATGTTTAAGCTAACTAATTTTTGAGTAATTGTAATTGAAAGCTGTCAGTTTCAGTGATACGTTTCCCATCTTTCTCACACTTCACATCTGTCACTTGAGAGGACTTAATCTTTGCCATTTTTTCCTGCCATGCTCTGTATCCTTCTCTCGTCTCGGGTTCTCACTCTCCAGGCCAGATGAGCTTTTTATCATGCTGACCAGCGTTGGCTGTCTGGTTGAGTGGGTCAGAGCTGCATACGTAAAGCAGTAAAGGACAGGCTTGACCTCTACATTGCAATCATGAAGTCTTACTGGGTCAGTGATTAGGATTTGATGAGAAGTGAGTCACCGGGGCATTAGTCGAACTGACTATTAACCAGCCGCATGTGCACAGGCGCACACATCTGCAGACTCCCGGCCATTTTTTTTCATCTTTCCAGAGGGACTCGGTTAACGTGTTGCTGCACTGAGGAATAATGATAGCCTGCTGAAAGGTTAGAGCTCGCTAATTGAGTTGTAAAACGGTTGTTGGCGAGGTGATGAGTGCCGTGTTGTGTCACAGGGTTTTGTGGAGAGAGAGGGAGGGAGGGTAAGCAGCTGCATTGCTTAAAAAAAATTATATATATAAAAATAAATAATAAAATAAAGTGCTTTTGGTCAAATGGCTCAGCTTAGCAAAGCAAAGTAGTTTTCATGAGTAAAATAAGCATTCAGAATGGAATGATTTGCTTTATTGCTTTATATATTGGTCAAGAAGTAATAATTATTTGGCCAAGAAATCACCATTTCCAGTTCAAAATGGTTTGAGCTGGAAAACTGGAAACACATTAATTGCTCAACTAAAACTAATCAGAACATCTTCATCGTTTTTCATCAGAAAATCCTGCAGAATCTGCCTGAGAGAATCTACAACAGATGGCAGTTTCACAGTATAGGTATGTACTTTTTTTTTTCTCACTTTATTCAACACTTTATTCAGTTTTTTAAAATGCTAGTCATGTTCTCTTTGGAACACCTGACAGGCAGGTATACGCTTTGTATTCCTTTACACTTAAGGACAAAAAATGTCACCAGGACCAAGCCTTAGCCTTTAATAATGAGGAGAAAATAATTAGTCTTAGAAGGGGATGTAAATGGGAAATGCAAATCAGCACTTCATTTGAAATGCAAATAAGTAATTGAATTATGCATGATTTTCAGTCCTGCACAAAAAAGGAAAAACCCTGCAAGAAGCGATAACCTCAATTATAACTGCTGTTTGTCAGCCTTTGGCAGCTAAACAGTCCAGGTCGAGACCGCTGTTGCAGGTCTGCCTTCCCCTCAGGCTTGTAATTTTAAATATCAACACTTATCTTTGGATGGATGCCCCAGACATATTCACCATTTTTCTTTTTCTGTTTCTGGACCACGAATCCTCACAGGTTTAACGCTTCCTCTTAGCCTTTCCTGCACTCGCGTAGAATTTTCTTTCCCACACAGTTCAGGTGTCACTGGTCAAGATGCGGTGCTGTAACGTGTGTACTTCAGCCTAGTTAACTTTTTCTTTCACATAATTTTTTATCATTTTGCATCCGGAACCATTGCTAATAGAACTGCAGCACCTTGTGACATGTTCTTTGTGGTGGGTAGAGTAGCTCAGGAATGACATTCATGACTTGGTGGTTTTGGCCTTTTTTTAGTTGGGAAACGCGAGGTCATGGATACTTCACACATACCTGTAAGATGAGGGGAAATCTGCACAGCTCTTTGTCGTGCTTCTGTCCCCCAGCCCATGAAAGGAGTCCTCTACGCTTTTGTGTTGTGTATTCTGATGAGAGTACCAGACAAAAACACGCTCAGTGAGGGCCCCGTTGAGACTTTAACACACCTGTTCAACAGTTTGCCTTTTACACTAACGTAGCCCCATTCTTAACCTTAATCATCAACTTTAAATCAATATTAGGACCAGTCAGAGTGTTTTCCTCAAAGGAGGCTGCTGCCTGTCAAGAGCATGTCCTAAATCACACACAGACACACACAGACCTCTTCCACCCGAGATATTTAGCAATCAGAGCGATGTCTCATTTGATTACAGTGGAACCAGATTGGCTTCATAAATGTGTGTCGCTGCCAACTCATGTTAATTTTCATCAGGAAAATATGAAGCCTTACCACTCTACCCACTAGTTTGTCAAGACCACCCATCAAGGTCAATTCATCTCGCAGTGGAGGCGCCGGCTTTGTGCCGTTTGTGTGTCAGTTTGTTGTGTAGAAGAAAATTTGAATTGCCAAAAGTTTTTGACCGTTGTCGCCTTTTCTCTCCTCCAGGTTCTATTCTCAAAAAGCTTCTACACACTGGAAATTCTTTCAAAGTAAGTGCACAATTTTAACCTTCAAAATCCTGGCTAACAAAAATGGATTGCACATATTGAGTTAATTCGATTGTAACAATTTGTATATGCATAAAAACGACCTTTTCTCCTTCTTTCTAGATACGCTGTGAGGGAATCCGTCTATTCCTGCTGTGGCTGCAGGCCCTAAGGGACCACTGTGCAGAGGAGCAGTTCCTCATCTTTGCCTGCCTAGTGCCAGGATTCCCCGCTGTGCCCTCATCTAGAGGGCCGTGCACCCTTGACACCATCATTTACAACCCTTTCTCCAGCACCTCAGAGGGTGAGACAAGATGGACACATTTGCATACGCATGCACATTTTAATGACCACAGGTTTTATGAAACTTGTAAAGTCTTGTATGATGAGGATTGTCACTGAAGTCATGTAGTGTGTGTTAAACCGATATCGTACCATCTCTGTCTGTTGATTTGAGCAGCCAAGGTAGTGCCTGAGGAGATTACCCCACTGGTTCCAGCTGTGGCGGGAGAAAAAGCCGCAGATGACCCGACCTGTTACATCCTAGAAACACTGCTCAAGTACATGGTCATCCAGGTAATGGCTCACCTCCCGGGTAGAAGCCTACACAAATACTTCGCAGCTGTGTTATCATAACTTACCCTGCATTCACGTGCTTCTTGGATCATCAGCTGGGAGCGTCTTTCCTCAGACTTCAGTCTTTTCACCCGCTTTTAAATCGGATCGCGGAAATGAAACGGACAACATGCTGTATTATGTTGCTGAGAGTGTTTAAACAACACCTTGACAGCTGTTTTTAATCTATAATTGCTTTTCCTCACTTGTTGTTGGAGGTTCCTGTCAATAAATATTTAATTACCTCCACTGAGGAGGTTATGTTTTTGGTAGCGAGGGCGTGCATGTCTGTAAACCTGATAGCTGGAAAAGTTTTGAATGAATTCTGATAAAACTTTGTAGGGGAGCAGAGTGGGGCCATGTTAACAATCCAGTAAAATTTGCCTTACATCCACAAAGATCAAGGTCAACTTTATGATTTATTGAATTGAACTGCCATGGTTTGTATTGACATCATTTAGGGAATAATATACGGGGACTCTAAAGATCACATTGCTTTGGACCTCTGACCTCCTCTTCAAGGTCAAATAAGGTCAAACTTCCATAAAATGTCTTAACTTTAAAACTGCTTAAAATCCTGCTGCCTTTGCTTGTATTGGCATCATTTAGGAATGTTTGTGGAATCGAAGTAAACATCTGTCCGACTGCTCTCATCTGATTTTTGCTGCAAACTCTTAAAGTTTGTTTAAAAAGCACAAAGAAAACAAAATGAATATATACAACATACAATATTATTCCCTTAGAAGGAAATACTGCCCAGAGACTGAGCTGCCCTGGTGGAGGCTTCAGTGCTTCCTGTTGTTGTTACACCTAAATTTGGATACAGTGCATGAACCATTGCACCATTAATCTAAAGTTGTTGGGTTTTTTTTGTTTTTTTAAATATCCTTTTATGCATGAAATCAACAGAAAAAATAACTTTTAGAGTTCTGACTTGAAGATGGAAATTTTTTTTAATGCAGAGTTATCTGGTAGGAAGTGCAGGATACTCTCGCCTGAGACAGTCTCATGGATGGATAATCTGTTGCTCACAATTAGCTACATTAATGTTCTTTTATATTCTTCTTGTGCTTCCAAGTAGAGAGCATAATCCAAATTCTTCTATACATTTTTATTTTCAGTGACCAGTATTAACAGGTTTTGTGTTACAAACTTGCACAAATATATGCAGTCAGCATCTTATTGTGATGTATGTATGTATGTATGTATGTATGTATGTATGTATGTATGTATGTATATATGCATGTATGCATGCATATATGGGCAGTGCCCTTTTCTGTCTTTAATAGACAGCTATGTGTTGGAAATGCTCCAATCTGAGCAAACAGTTCTGGCTTCACCTTTTATTTGTTTTCCTGATTTGGGGCCTTTTCGTGTCTTGTACAACTATAAGATAAAAAGTAAATTCAGTTGTTGCGTCTAAAGTTTTCAATCATATTTTTCATATTTGTCCTTAGCCCAAGCCAGTTTATTTCAATGTACTGTTGTTGTTGTTTTTTTTAACTCTTAGAAGAACCTTCACACCATTGTGCTGCAAACAATATAGTGTCGCTGTGTGAGTGATGCTGGAAGCATCTCCTCTCCCTGTAGCCTGACCTTGTCTGCCTTTATTGTTCTGTCGCCAGGCATCCAGTTTAGAATGGAAGAACAAAGAGAACCAGGACACCGGCTTCAGGTTTCTCTTCAACCTGTTCAAGAAGTACTACCTTCCGCATCTATTCCCCGCTTTCACCAAGCTTACAAACCTCTACAAGCCTTTATTAGGTAAGCCAACATACAGAGTTTATATATAGTGAAAGTTACACACACTGTACATCAGCTACTCATTCTTTACTTCTTTAAGGATTAAACGTAACAGAAAATACTTCAAAGTAAATAGCTTTAAGAAGTTATTTTAAACCTTAAGTAACTGAGCTGTTTTCAATAATAAAGAGAATGATGCCTTTACTTGTCACTGCGCCATGAAACTCTTTAAACTCTTTATGATGAAATGATATCCTGCTTTTCAGCTCCTGGGGTTTCATCACTGAATGAACATTTGATTTAGTGAGGAAACTCTCACAGCCACACATCTGAAGCATTCATATCTCCCTCTTTGTGCTTCTCTTCTGCTGTTTTAACTGCCCCTCTACCCTCAACCCACCGTTCTGCTCGATCAGACCTCCCTCACCACAGACCCAAACCCTTGTATGTGCCAGTGACACGGAATAATGAGAGCACCTTCTGCACGAGGGATCAGTACCTGGCACCCCGTGTGGCCTTCATCACCTGGCTGGTCACCTTCTTCCTGGAGAAGAAGTACATCAGCAGTGCTGCTTCAGCGCAGAGCGCTAAGAATGGCACCGAGGTCATTCCCAAACTCATCCAGGTGAACACACACACACACACACACACACACACACACACACACACACACACACACACACACACACACACACGTACACACACACGTACACACACGTGTTGATTTTTCCATTTTGTTACAAAGGAAAAATATATTTTGTAGCACGCTCTCTTTGGCACTCCTATGTGTATAAAGACATCTGGGATTTATGTTTCTGAACAAATATTCATACATTTATTTATTCATGTGTTATTTTACCTCTGTATGAATTAGATTATAGTGTAACTCAAAGCTTCATGAAGACTGTCATTGCTTTACTGTGCAACAGTTTTTTAGCTAATGCAGTCATGGGGAGAAATAAATGTATTTTTCAAGTCATTATGCAGAGGTTTGATTGTTTTGCATTTATTACTATTACAGTGGTTCATTTCCTGTTAAAATTAGTATAAAATACAACTATCAACTAAGTGATGTCTGCTGAATTGAGACTGTAGTGACCGGTGTGAGAACCTTCCCCGAAGACTGTGATTTCTCCCTGTGCTTTTCAGACTGTCACTGCAGGCAGCAGCAGCCAGGATAAGGATAAGACCTCAGATGGGGATGCAAACGGACCAGCGGGGGAGCCTGAGAAGAGCCACTCCAACAGTAGCACCCTGTCAGACCGTCGAGCCAGCGATTCCAGTTTGTGTAGCATTGAAGAGGAGCACCGTCACGTGTATGACATGGTGCAGTCCATTCTGCTCTCTACCAGGGACAATGTGAACTTTGTCAACGAGATCTTCCACCAGGTACGGGGCGCTCAATGAGCAGTATTTCTTCTGTGTTACAAACATTACCACTATTTAGTCTTTTTTTTTTTTTCTCTATTGGAAAAGGGCTCTAACAAACGTGACATGACTGCACTGCAATAACATGGACTGTGTCGCCCTCTGCTGGTCTTCTCATTAACTAACCTTTAAAACTAACTTTAATACTGAAGAACCGTGTTTGGATTTTCTGTGCAAAGGCTTTCCTGTTGCCGTCCTGTGAGGCTTCTGCAACCAGGAAGGTCATCAAAGTGTACAGGAAGTGGATCCTGCAGGAGAAGCCCCGCTTCATGGCAGAGCCTGACAGAACTACTCGGGAAGATGAAGTGGATGACAGCTCTGAACAGATGCGCAACAAGGAGGCAAATAGCGTGCACACGCAAGTACGTACTACAAATGAAACGGATCGCCAGTAAGTTTGCATTTTCCCGCCACACATAACTAGTTTAGAGAGTTATAATTTATATAAAAAAGAATTCCTTATAATTCAGTATACAAAAGAAACTCTTTCAGCACAGTGTGAGGGCAAGTGAGCAGCAATGAAGGCTAAAACACAGAACCGAGTGGATCTACTGAAGCTCCTTTCTATGATGTCTATAGTACCTGTCTTAATAAATTAGCTTATTGTGACTGTCCCGCCTCGTCTTCCACAAGATGATGGAGAGTCACAGTCACAAACGGTCGTCCAGCTGGGGCAGGACCTACTCGTTCAGCAGTGCCATCAATCAGGGCTTCATCACTGAGGAGGAGAACAGGGACATCAAAGCTGGCATCCAGCCCACACTACAGGTACGTCTGTGTTTTTTCTCCTGAGATCAGAACCTCTGCTGATAAGAACGAGCATTTTGTCTAATGTTATTGTTGTCTCTATTACTGTGTTTGTGTAGGTGTTCCTGACCAATTCATCCAACGTGTTTCTGTTGGAGCCATGCCAGGATGTACCAAAACTCCTGGAAAATCAGGTTGAGGTGTGCAAGGGTGTTCTCAGCATCTACCGGCATATGATCATGGAGCACACCATGAACACACAGACATGGTCAGTAATAAGCTCAGATGTGCACATTTTTGTCATTTACTCCTTCCTGGATGTATTTTTTTTTTTTATGATCATTATTCTTTATCTTGGGTCATTTTTTGATATTATTGTAATTTACTGTCTCTGCAGGGAGCAGATGCTGCAGGTACTACTGAGGATCACTGAGGCTGTGATGAAGAGGCCACAGGAAAACCAAAGAAAAGACAGCTTTGCTGAAAGTTTAGCGTCTTTGCTTTTTAGGGTATGCCTGCATTGAGTTTGTTTCACATTCTCTTATTCAGAGACACAGAGATGGATCTATCACCACCTTATTTTGCTCTTAATACGCTGTGAATGTTTCAGAATGTTAAACGTCTATATTTTTATGCCGTCTCCCACTCCAGCTACCGAACCTGCTCTATATGTGTAGCTCAATGCTAATTCATCTCTTGTCTCCTCTTGCATTCAGACCATCATTGTGGCGTGGGTACGAGCCAACCTGTGCGTATTTATCTCCCGGGAGCTTTGGGATGAGCTGCTGGCAGTGCTGTCCTCTCTCACCTGCTGGGAGGAGCTGGTAACAGAATGGGCCAGCATCATGGACTCGCTTACGGCTGTGCTGGCACGCTCTGTTTATGGCCTGGACATGGCCAACCTGCCTCTGGACAAACTCAGTGAACAGAAGGAGAAGAAGCAGAGAGGACGTGGTGAGAGGACAGAATGGGGGAAAGATGAGGATTAGAGTGGCTTTAATTTGATTGAGACGGGGTTTTGGAAAGATGACACTTTTTTTTTTCTTCTTCCTCCCCTGTTCTTTGTGTCTTTGACTAGCGCTTGCCTGTTCAGTTCAGTACATGTATGTGACTTGTTTATAAGTGACCTATGTGAGGTTAAACAATTATTCTGTTAACTACTCTGTATAGTTTACAGTCAAAGTATTGATTTTTCAGCTCTAGTTGATCATGCTAAATCTAAAAATTTAGTTCTTTCTTCATCATTTTTATGTCAGGAGTGATCCAGGACTCTCAGAAGGCAGCAGCAGTTGCACGCTCATTCTCACTAAGCTGGAGGAATCAAGGGGAGCAGGGTGGGCCACCAGTACAGGAGCCCATGAGGATTCGCTCAGCCACTACTTCAGGAGCACCGGGCGTGGAGAAGGCCCGGAACAATGTCCGACAGAAGGCCTCCGGTAAGTGCGTGTTGAATGAAACACTCCTCATCTGTACCACATTAGCATTAAAAGCACTGACAGGTGAAGAGAATAACATGGATGATCTTGGTCTGATTACACCTTTTAAGGTGTGAGAGATATTAGCCTGCATTTGATTGCTTAGAAGCAGGAAAACGAAGCAGAGGAGGACCAGACTGTGATCTAGACTACTGGGTCAGAGTATCTCCAGAACTACAGGTCCTCTGTTTAAAAAGTAATCAAAGGAAGCCCTTCAATGCACATATTTAACAAATATTTAGGGTTGTCTTTTTGTAATTGTGCAATATTTTTAAAATTAGAAACATCCTGTCTCAGACTGATGCTGAGAAGCTAATTCATGCATTTAATACTTCTAGACTGGATTATTGTAATTCATTATTATCAGGCTGTCCTAAAAGCTTCCTGAAAAGCCTTCAGCTGATCCAAAATGCTGCAGCTAG
>JAVDPK010000383.1:124261-147250 GCA_034780415.1 Cichlasoma orientale
GTCTACACAGTCTCTCATTATGGGAATGTGTGTTTCCTATGGAGGCAAAAAACCTATAATCTAAATCACACACATTTTACGGTTCAAGTAAGGTCATATTTAAGGTGAGCGTGTGTGTGTGTGTGTGTGTTATCCAATCTATTATGTGTCCCATGCGCATGTTTATCCACCTATTATGTTGGTCTGTTTATTTGTATCTGTGTGCGAGCAAAGATGCACATGAAACACTACCGCTTGAAATTCCCTTCCCTTTCTTTGGCCTAATTGGATTTCTCCCACATTGATCTTCAAAGGCCCAGCAGCCCTCCTCCCTACTCCTCAAGAGAAGGCCCACACATCAATTGCACGGCAGTTTTTGATAGTTTCATTAAGAGTGTAATTAATGCTCATTAATATGCATAAATGGGATGCAGTGGCGGGCTGGAGGAGACGATGTATCTCTCGCTCTCTGAAAGGCATAATTAAAGTGTGCTGAAAGCAGAGAATAGAACTGTCCTTTCACTGCTCGCTTTGAGATTAAACCTGAAGTGCTATCCAGACACAATGGCAATGCCTCAGCATTGACAACTGTCAAAACTTGGTTGCACTTAAGCATGCAAATCCAAACTAATATTGTTCCGAGATCATGTCTTGATAACGGAGGAAAAGGCTCAGAAATTCATTATGATACTCATTAAGCTTCTACAGCTTCAAGGACCCAGTTGAACCGGCTCTCAGTCTGCCGCTGATGAGATGGTTATCAGGTAAAATAGGATAGTAAAGGGAGTAAGCTCAAATGTGTTGGGCTTAGCATCTACACAAGTGATTATTTTTCTTTCTTTCTTTTTTTTATTTAACCATTTTAAGTACAGAAATTCATTGCCAAGTAAATTAACGGCATACGCCATAAACAAAAACAGTGCATAGCATTTACATCTAGCATTGGATTTTACCTCATGCTGTGCATGCAGCCCTGCAATAGACTGGCAGCCTGTCCAGGGTGAATCCTGACGCTCACCCTGTGACAGCAGAGATAGGCTCCACCCATCCTGTGACCCTGAATTGGATCAGTGGTTAACAGGATGGATGATGTAATAATTTCAGATCGCTCTTGAAAGAGATTTTTAGTCTCAATGAAAATATTACCTGGATAAATGTTTTCATATAATTTTATATTTGTCAATTTTAGTGTTGTGGCTTTTGGATCCTGAAATTAGAAAACTTGACCATATGTCAGCTAATAAGGAGCTAAAGGTTCGCTATAGAGATGCCATAGACACGGTACATTTGATGTCAGTGAAGGTAAAAAGAAAATGTACCAACTCAGGGAGTCATTTACAAATATGTCATCATGTCAGAAATTTTATATCAGCGTTATGTCATTAAAAAAATCTCCTCATGATCATCCTGAGACTTTGAAATCATCATAACTTGTTGCACTTCCTTAACAAATGAAGTTCATGATTTTGATTTAGATTTTTATTATTTTTATTTTTCAGAAGAAAACTTTATTAGCATATTTACCAGTTTTATGTGTGTCTGGTTATTATTTCTGGGCACTGATTTTTTTTTTTTTTTTTTTTTTTTTTTTTGTTCTAAAAACCGTGTTACACTGGTGACTTTGACTCGGCTTTAAAATGTTTTCTCTCTTACGGTCGTCGTGTTGTAACCTCTGACTCATGTGCAGCCATATTGAGGTCAAACGCAGGTCCTGCTGTGCTTTAATGACTCCATGTTCATGATCAGAATTATATTAATAGAAGCAGCATTTTGTACTTTACTGTCATTAAATATTATCTTCCTTCACCTTTTTTTTCTCTTCCCACTGTCTCTTTCTGTCTTCTTTCTCCTTCCCTGATGGAAGCTAAGCGAAGCCAGTCCATCAGCAACTGTGTTCATCTGTACGAGGCTTTGCCCGCTACTAAAAGTGTCCCTATGCTGCTCCACACTGTGAGCTCTTTCTTGCCTGGTATCTCTTCTGGTAACTCTGCTTGCTCTCACAGACTCTCAGGTAAAGTATTGTGAGAGCCGCGTGTGTTTGCGTGCTCGTGATCTTCGCCCAGCCTTCCCATTCATTTTTCAGTCACAGTCTCTCATATACCGCCATTTTCAGTGTTTGATGGGATAAGCTGTACGCTTAATAAAAACCGTGTTGTTGGATGAACATGCTAAAACTATTTTTCCATGACTGCCCTGGTGCCTCATGCTGTGCTTCACAAGAGTGTGCATCACCTTTGCATGTCTGCATGTCCTGTTTTTTGGGGGGGGGTTTTCTTCCTCATCCTGTTTTTATGTCAAATCTTTGTCTGTACAGTGTCTGCACGTCCCTAAAAACAAGAAGTCACATTCCAGTGTGGTGTTGTTTGATTTGTCTTGTGCCTGCCTGACCTTGTCTTGGTCTTCCTGACTGTCAGATGTGGAGGAGTGTCAGCTGTCCGAATGTGGGGGAGAGGAGGAGCTGGGAGGCAGGGATAGTCCTCTACCACGCAGCAGCAGCACCTCAGACATCACCCAGCAGCTGTCTGAAACATTACCAGGTATATACAGAACAGCTTTTGCTCTCCCACATTCACTGGATACTTTATTAGGTGCACCTTGGTATTACCAGTTTGGACTCTTTTGCGTTTAGAGCTGCTGTAATTCTTCATGGCACAGATTCAACAACGTGAATCAGAGGTTTTGGTCCATGTTGGCATGATAGCATCACAGAAGTCCTGCACATGTGAATCTCCTGTACCACTTCTCTGCTCTGATGGATTGAAATATGGAGACTGTGGAGGCCATTTGAGTACAGAGGACTAAATGTCATGTTGAAGAAAGCAGTTTGAGATGATTTAAGCTTTGTGACGTGGCCCATTGTTGTGCTGCAAGTAGAGACGGGCACACTGTGGCCGTGAAGGGATGGACATGAGCAGCAGCTCTGTTTGGGTCGGCTGTGGGATTTAAAGGATGCTCAGTTGGTACTGAGGGGCCCAAAGCGTGCCGAGAAAATATCACCCCACCACCCGCAGCCTGAACTGCTGATAAAATGTTTCCAACTCTTTTAAAATGTTATCAAGTCCAATACTAAGTTACTGATCTTACTCTGGTTTTGAAACGATGCAAAATAACTGCTTGTTTTTCATACTTAAAATTTGATTTGATACTAGGATATGAAAGACAGGCCAAATTGAATTTTTCTGATTTTTCTGAAACAGGAAGTTACTTCTTCGAGTGTCGCACTCGATAAGCTTGGAGCAGAAATGGCTAGTGTGATGGTGCAAGCTGTTTTTTTATTTTTTTTATTTTATGAAATAAAAGTGAGCTTGAACATCATATTGGAACATGCATGTAGAAGCACAAATGTTTAGGACGCCAACATCAGCACAATAAGCAAGTCACAGAACTTTAATATTCACACTTCTAGAAATCATGTTTTTGAGCAGTTCTTATGATTTATGTTCAGTCATCTGGATTTTTCTATTTGAGCAACAAAACCTGATGTGCTTATTCGGATCTAATTTAAAAAAAAAAAATCAAAAAACACTCCAAAACCAAAAGAGGTTCAGTTCAGGGGCTCCAGTTAGCTGAAGTTAAGCCTAGCAAATAACTAGCAGCTACAGCAGTCCGTCAGCATCCACCTGTTAGTAAGTGTCCACACCCCTAATGCATCATTTTAAGCCTTACTACAAATTAGGACAAAAGCTGTGTTTCTGACTTAATGAGCGACTTTGGGGATTAACTTGACTTGTTCACTGGGAGCCGCTTGCTCTCAAGTGACTTTCACTGAGCTCCAGTTTTTGGTAGACCATCCAAATCAGTTCAGACCCACAAATATCCCGTTTTTGCCTTTCAGTCCAGCAGAGAGAGTACTCGCCCACTTCTGAGAGCAGGACTGAGAGCAGTGAGCCACCAGTGGTGAGAAGATTCATCCTCTACCGTAGTGTTACCTTTAGAATAATATTCATCTGTACTTCGTTCACCCGTTTTAATGCTGATGTTCGTGTTGCAGATCCTCATCCGGCGGACGAGTAGTTCAGCTGAGACTGAGTGCAATGCAGAGGGAAACGCAAACTGCACGAAGCCCAAGCTCAGAGAGAAAAGTTAGAAATTATAATCCTTCTGTTGTAGCTGTTTGATACAAATGGCTTTTTTAAAATGTGAATTTTCATCAGCCAAGCCTAAAACTGTAGTTTATAAATACTTCATTTTTGATTTATACTTGTCCATTTCATCTCCTTAATCCACCCACCTTACCCAGGTGAGAGTGTTAGTAGCGAGACGTCCAACGGCTACCTCAATGAAGCTGAGGTTACCTGGCAGGCATTTGATGAGGATGCCGATAATCAGTCCACACAGTCAGCCCACATGGATGTAACAGCTGATCCTCAGAGCCAGGGGAGTCTGCTGCTCAGCCATCATGAAGCTCTAGCAGGTATAAACTCACAGTACGCCACCAAAACTAAATGTTTTCCTAATATTGATTTAAGTGTCTCCGAGCTTATTCCAGGTTGTTTGAGCTAATAAATGCAGTCACCTTTCAGGATCTGTGATCAGTTCATTTCTATTCTAGTGTCTGTCTGCAGCCTGAAGCTGGTTTAATACATATAATAGTTAGCAATAGAGATAATGTCCTCATTATTATAAAAGGAAGTCCTTTGTGACCAGAGTGATGAAATTATTTGGAGAGTTCAGCAGTTTGTGTCACAGCCAGCTCGGGTTTTGAGCTGGATTGGTCACAGCCCGGTAAAACAATCTAATATCAGCTACAGAACTACTTTAATTAAGCCATTTGATTTGTGAAGTGGGGATTTTGTGAAAGGAAAGGCAACCTGTGCTCTCTGGTTTGATGAAAGTATTTACAGATGGTTGACAAATTAAAGGAAAAAAATAAAACAAGAAGTGATGTCATAGGAAGGAAATGACACACACACACACACCATCAAAACAGCATCAGTGCACCTTGGCATAATTTTACTCACATTTAACACATTCCAGAAGCTACTCCCTTATTTGGTGCTTTGATGGTGGAGATGGTGCCGGATAACACACAGGTCCAAAAACTGCCATAGGTCATCAGTTGGGATGAGATCTGGTGGCTGTGGATGATTCACATAATTTTCGCACCATTCAGTGAACTCTTGAGCCCCATCAGTAAGAGCATAGTTATCACAGCCCACTCCCATCAGGATAGAAAAGAAAGCAAGTGGACCACCAGCAGCAGCAGCAGATATATTCACTGAGTCAAGGGTCTGTTTTTTATTTTTCCTTTTAATTTGTCACCTGTCTGCAGATTATTGTGAAGGGAAAAATATCAAGATATCCCTTCATCTTTAAGACTTATTTATTGCCTCCACCATTGTTTTTGGAGATGATGCCCTCCCCCCATCTGCCCTTCCCACCCCTGTACATGAACTTCTGTGTTTCTGTGTTTCCTACATTGTGATCAGTGTCCCTCTGCACCCTTCCTCAAACCCAGTCTGATCCCTGTCCACTTGTTGTTTTTAGGTCCTGAGTGTGCTCTCCCTACCCACTCCGTATCCCCGCCCTACCACCACCACAACCACCAAAACCACTACCACTACCCCCAGAATCCCCCCGCTTCACCAGCCCTGCTGGTGCACACAGAGTGCCCACGGGATTGCCCCCTGGATGACACCATGCATCAGTCTGTCTTACACATGCCACACCACTTGGGTACTGCTGCCTAGCTGCTACTCATCATGTCAACCACAGTCTTCATCTGTCATTCACTGTCCACGCTTTATATCTGCGTTTGACTTCTTTGTCTTCAATTACACTCGTAGATTTTTCTTAGTTTTTGTTACTCTTCCTTACAGCAGATGCTTTTCAATTATTTGACATACATGATACATAAAATTGCTCTTTTGTTTCTTCCTGTAAACAAACAATTTTTTTTATGTCTTAACTTTGGTGTAAACACATTTTAAGTTGGAAAAAACCCCTCATACATCATTTCAATCACCTGTGATCTGTTACACTGTCCATCTGTCATTTCCAAGCCTTTGCTCCCTCAGCCTTACTCCTCTACTGCCCACTAGGTGGCACTGTCCTTCCACATTTCATTTGGATGATGCATGTAATTTGTGCCTATTTTCCAAAAGTGTTTCAGTGTTTTATTCACTTGCAAAATGCTGGAGTGCCTTTGGGAAAATGCACATAAAGACTGAGGATTTGGTCAACAGCTGCTCTGACAACAACATATTGGCTTTGAGAATTTATGTAATCATAGCAAAATGACTTGATTAAAGTCGGTCTGCATTTGTTGACTGCATCCAGTCTCCTAAATAAAATGAAATGCGATTCACTTTGTGTTAGTGTTTGGTACTGGCGAGTACAACTGTAACCGTGAATTACTCTCTATCTGACCATGCAGACAGCAGTGAGTTTCTGGCTGATGATGTCAGCATCATTGCTGGAGGGACTCTGACTGGTTGGCATGCTGATTCGGCCTTTGTCCTGTGGAGGAGAATTTTGGGTATCCTGGGAGACGTCAACAGTATCCGCTGCCCCAAAATCCATGCCAAGGTCTTCTCCTATCTCTATGACCTCTGGCACAAGCTGGCCAAGGTACAATAAAGACATAAACACTTGATAAGTACTGTAAAATTATGAGGTGGTGCTTTTAAATACTCTTTATGTCAAGGACGGTTTATTTAAAGGATCTAATTATGTAGATTAAATTTCTATAAATAGATATTACATTTTAGGCCAGAGATTTTTATTCTATACTCTCCAAAGCAGCAAATCAGATCCAAACATTAGAGATGACATTTGTATCATTTGTATCTAGTGAAGTGAAACGTGTGCTTACAGATCCGGGACAACCTTGGGATCAGTGTGGACAACCAGTCTTCTCCTCCCCAACCTGCCTTCATCCCGCCTCTTCGAATGCTCGCCTCCTGGCTTTTTAGGGTATGAACAACACAACAACACAGCAGAGTACATTTAAAAAAACCTCATATTGAAATACTTTGTGGTATAATAAAGCTTAAAAATAATGTAAAGCAGGAATCAAGCAACTGTGTCCCATAGCCTGATCCACTGTCATGTCATAAAAGTAAATATTAAAGCCTTTAAACTGAATGTCTCATCAGCTCTATTTCCTGGGAGGATCTTATAATACTGAGAAGGCATTATCATTACATTTGCTGGAGCAGCAAAAAGTAATAAATGCAACAGAATGGTTAGCCTTGGTGACAACATATTAGTATGATCTAATTAAACAGTGTGTGCAAACCAATAAAAAGAAGAATCTGTATTTTCTCTGTATGATGGAAAACAGTAACAAGCGCCTCATGCAGTTCAGTGGTCACAGTTGGTTTCTTTTGTGATGTTGGTGCTGAACAAAAGTAAAAAATGCATCAGTTTCTCAAGCTGCTTCTTCTTAATAGATTTTAAACAAGTCTGTGTCTGCAGCGCCTCGTAATGTTACTAACCTGCGCGCTCCTCCCCGCTGCAGGCCACCGAGCTGCCAGCAGAATACAAGGCTGGCAAACTGCAGGCCTACAAGCTGATCTGTGAGATGATGACCAGGCACCAGGATGTGCTCCCCAACAGTGATTTCCTGGTGCACCTCTACCACATCATGCTCAAGGGCTTCACTAACGATGACCCGGTAAGGCTCCTCAGCTAAAGCTGCCAGTTGTCCCTGTTCTCACCAGTAGATGGCGCATTGGTCAAAGCGATGTTTATCAGTCCTGATTTCAAAACTGGAAAGCAATTAAGCTGTTGCTGTCATTTACCTTTTTAATGTGTGATTTTTGTCTCATGCATCTTTGTATTCATACCCAATTGCGTCTTTGGGATGATGAGTTAATATAGGTTCACTCCTGTTTATGAATGTGAGTCTATTATTATTTATTTATTTTTTTTAAAAGGGTGCCAACCAGTGGTGATGAAGAACGTTACTGTGTTTTGGCATCTTCCACCTCTTTTAGCCACACCCTTCCTAGTATTCAAATCTGGCATAGCTCCATTGCTTCTGCACAAAGCTGAGTGGAGATGAATGGAGTTCCTCTAAACAAAGGAGGGAGATGAAAAGTGTGTAAGAGATGTTTTGCATGCAACTGTGTGTGTGTGTGTGTGTGTGTGTATAGACTATAGATATATGTATGTGCTCCTGGCTGGTTTTCTGTTACTCTTTGGCAGTGTGACAAGCTTATTAGAATGTTTTCCATGTCGTTAAATAATGTTTTGAGCTCCTGCCGCGTATACGTGATTAATTAAGGACTGACGTCTGTCGCGCTCCGTTAGACTGACACGTGGGCGAGGGGCCCAGAGTAGACTGGCCCGCCTGCGTGTGTGTGTGTGTGTGTGTGTGTGTGTGTGTGTGTGTGTGTGTGTGTGTGTGTGTGTGAAGGAGTGGGAGGGGAGCCTGGGGAACGTAGCGTAGAGTAAAGCAATGAGGGGGGGGCGCACCGAGAGAGCAGGCAGCATTCTCGAGCTTTTGTTGTGGCTCTGTATAATGCGTTGGGGGGCCAGAGCCAGGCTGGCCACTGAAGCATGCTCAAATTGGCCAGAGAAAAGAGTCCTCACGCCACACAATAGAGGACAGCCGCACGCCTGCTTAACATAAGAAAGTGGCTCTTACACTCCTCCTCCTCCTCCTCCTTCCTCACCGCCCACCTTCACCCCCACCCCCCACTGCACCTAAAAAAAAAAGAGGAAAAAACAATTTCGATTACTTTCAAATCATACATATATTTTTAAGCAGCTCTGTTCACATGCATTTTATCAGCAGGCTTACGTGACTCATGTTTGTGCGTGTAATATTAGTTAGCTGAACATTGTGTTTAGTTTTGTCAGCATATTTGTATCTTTTTAGACAGTTTTGCTTATAAATTGAATGTTTAGTCCACCCATCAGTGAAGGTCTGTCTTAAACAGCCGTGTTTTATAGAGGGCAGGGGGAATCCCAGTGTAAATCCTCACCAATAAAATAAACTAAGCTTGGAGGAAAATGACATTTCTCCTTCCAACTGACAGAGTGCCAAGGTCAGGGCTATTGTCCTGATTGTCTGTCATTCTCTGGTCACTGGTCTCACAAAAGCATGACCACAGCACAATGGCAGTAATCTATCTAATAGGTCTACAATCTGGAGTGCAATAGTCAACAGCATATTTTGCAGAACATGAGTGCACACAAAGCTTTAATGCATCTATTCACCTTTTATTCTGTAGCTTAAAGAAAAGGCTTGAAAATACTAACACGTCACATTCTTTGCACAAACACACATATTTCACCACCTGTGCAGAACTCACTTCTCCCCAACCCAGTTCATCTTGTGATTCCCAAAAAGAAAGCTCCTGCATAATTTATATAATGTCAGATTAAAATGGGAAAGTTGACCCCCCCCCAGGCCACCGACATGGCTGTTGATTAAACTCCTCGTGCCTGCAGCAGCCTGCAGGTAGGTTATATCCCTTTCTTACATCTTGTGAATGACTTGCAATAGGAAGTGTGCACCACGTTAAAACTGGAAACTTAAATTAGCAAAATTTGGGATACTGCGCAGAGTGATGTAATGCCAGAATGAACCCTGTCACCCCAGGGGCCAGCAGGTGGAAAGCGTTTGCTTTCCTGAAAATGAGGCCACATAAAAAGACCTGAGGTGGCTCTATTCAGAGTTACGTTAATGCACCTTTTGTTGATGCAGGGGGCGATTCCTACTGCCAACACAGCGCTGCATGCGGTTATTCCCTTTCCACATTTCTCTATTCTGATTTCTATACACACACTTCAAATCAGGTTCCCTCTACTTGCACATACAATTGAAAGCACTTTGCATACTACATTTGTGGCTTCCTCTAAAATGCTCATTTCAGGCAATCAAGAAACAGTTTGTTGCCTGCTAATTACCTCTGACTGCACTACACATTATGCTTCAGAGGTCAATTACCAACAAAATGAGGGTAAAATGGGCCCTCAATCCTGAAGCTCTTCCCACCAATTTTCCACATGTGGTGCTGGTGTTGGTTTGACTTCCTACTTGTCTCTCTGTGTTTATTCTATTCTTTTGTTCACCTGGATTCCCTGTTTACCAAAGCTCCGGGTGATTAATGTCACAGATAGATAGTGGTACTGTGTGTGTGTGTGTGTGTGTGTGTGTGTGATTGAAAGAGAGAAATTGTGTTTGTTAAGGTGCCCGTGGGTTCAGCTAGAAACAGGCTGATGTTTGAACTGTCCGATTTACACAAGTTTATGGCCAAGAAGGCAGGTGTTTGGAGCCTGGACCTTGCCTTCATACGCAAATATGCACATGCATGTCTCAGATAAGAGAGAGCGCGCAATTGTTCTGCCTTACGTAGAGGCTGCATTCTTATATTCTTAAACCAATATATTTATATTTTTTCCTAAGTGAAAAAATATATTTTTCACAAAGAAATGAACCTCTTTGCTTTAAGATTAGCAGCTAAATATAGCACGGAAAATCTGAAGCATCTTTTTCTTCATGTCCTCGTCTAGTGCAGTAATACGGTGTACATACTTGAGCAGTTTGTGCAGAACCCTCTGCAGTACAGCATATGTCTGTGTTGAAAGAGCACCCATCTGCCACCGAGCCGCCTGTACCTCAACCAAACAATACCTTGTCTCTGGCTTTAATTACAGGTTTGGTTGTGTGTGTACATACATGTGACTCTTGAAAGTTGAGGTCTTTTGTTCTCCCTCTTATCCACTGTGAACAATCCATCTGCTGTCTCTCTTTCTCTCCTCTGTCTGTCTTTCCCCCTCTTTTTTTTCTATCCTTCGGTGACATGCACTGTTGAGTGCTTTACTCTCCTCAGCACGCTTAAAATGCTTAGCCTACCTGTTGAAGTGAAAAGCTTTCTCCATGCCACGTCTCTCACACTGTGGCCCATTTACAAAATATTTCTGGTGCTGCTTCACTCCACCCACACTAACAACACCCGAGGCTCCCACCAAATGCGAAATCCCCGGCTGTAAACATTCTGAAGAATTGCTTTAAAAAAAAACTATTTTGGTTCTGTTATTATTCCTAAATAAAGTCCACAGAGATATAATATCAGAGATAGCTGCAGAAATGATGACCGTTTGCGTGTCTGTGCTTATCATCAGGATGTTTTGAACACCATCATCCGCTCCTGCTCTCCTCGATTCTTCTTCCTCGGCCTGCCAGGCTTCACGATGCTGATTGGAGATTTCATCGCTGCTGCTGCCCGCGTCCTCTCCTCTGGCTCATCAGAGGTACAAACACTCTTATTCAGTATGTGAGTCATATAGGAATTTATGAGTCAAGAACTAGAAGAAGCTTTCAGGAATCAGCAGCACTGTAAATCTGCCCAAACAAAGATTATAAAGAATGTGGTAAAAAAAAAAAAAAAAAAATCATCCTCATAATTTTGCAGCTGTTTGACATTGAAAAGCTGAATTTTGTTTTGTGAAATTTAGATGTTTTTAGTAATAAAAATACATTTGAGGTACCAAATAGCAGAAATTTTAAAACTCTTTTCATTTGTTCGGCTCACAAGAAAATCAAGAATGCATTCAAGTGGAGAAAAACTGGACTTAAATGTAGGACCGAGCAACTGTGGCTGAAATTATAACCACTAAAACTTATTATGTAAAATCTTAATGTGACTGTCACTCCTGTTTAATTGTGTAGAGCGGCCTGCTCTTAAACAAAGCAGGCAGCGTGTGCAAGTGAACATATGGACTTAAAGACAATGGTGAAACCTGATTTGGAGCTCTTAGTTGAGATTATGTTAGCAGAGCAATATAATAACCACTACCTGTTTGCTTGTTACCAGTATGCACAGCTTAAAGTCTAAATACGGCTTAGTTAATGTTAAGTGTCATTTATCGTCTCCGTGACATGGATAAACGGGAAGAAACGACACATACACGCACATCTCCCTGCATAGATTGTGTCGTCTCAGGTTCACGGCAGCTCATCTGGTGCAGCAGCATGCACAGCCTGCTACAGTGCTGCATGCATCACGCAGTTAATCACTCATTTTGTTGTCCTAATGTGTGTGATGGATTTCTGTTGGACATCGTGTTAAATCTGCACAATACCTCCAGTCCTCTTCACTGTATGGGAACTGTCCTCTTTCCTTTGGGGCATGAGTGATGCAATAGTTCTTTTTTTTTTTTCTTCCCTCCCCCAAATTTCATCCAGGCTCCGAGGGTCGAGGCTCAGACAATCCTGGGCTCCCTCGTGTGTTTCCCCAACCTCTACCTCCAGATTCCTATACTGCAGCGCGTGTCTGGTTCTGATGACATCAGTGTCAGCAGTGAGAACATCAAGGTAAATGTTTAAGATGTGCAGTAATGGGAATTCAGACATTTCAAAACATCTCATCTGCTGTGTAAATCTTTACAAACATGTCCTAAACATCGAAAATGTTTCACATTTCTGCTCACCGTGAACATTCAGAGCCTCTGATCCTACTATAAATCTGACGGCGTCTCATCTTTACAAACAGTAAAGAATGGATCGGACTGTTACTGAGAACTTTGTTAACTTGTGCCGTCTTTTCTGTTCAGAATTACTTGGTCAACATCCTGCTGGAGATGGCAACAAAGGAGCACTGTGAGGGGGCGAGGTATGGCTAGTAATTCTTTTGTTTTGCTGTCTGATATGATTGTGTTTTACACACAGTTCTGAGATAAAGTTTGGGAACCCACTGGAATTACTGGTGTTTCTGCACTGGTCACTCCTTCATAGGCGAAATAACAGATCTTTGTTCAGGATCTTGTTCATCCTCCTCAGGATTCTCCTCATCCTACTTCTCCTATTTCTCCTTCTCCTTCATCTTGTTGTTGTTGTTGTTGTTGTTGTTGTTACTACAGTCATAAACACCCATATCTTTTGGACTGCTTTAGCAGCCTTTTCCATCTCTGTTCTTCCTTTAAGTTGTTGTCATTGAAGCATAAGTTGGCAGCAGCCACTCATTCTTGAGAGGGGCAGACTAACTAACCACACTTTACATCCTCCTCCTGTGGAGGAGCACCTCTACAGCCGACACTCCCATCTCAAAACTGACTCAAGTAGCTGTCGGGGAACTCATTAGCATAGAGGTTCCCTTCATTTTTCCAGGCTGCACTGTGAATGATTAGTGTTCAACAAAGAGATTAAAAACTACATCTGTTTGTGTTATTAGTCACTTTTTGTTTACTACAGATGTCACCATATTTAAAGTTTTACAGCAGTTTCCTCGATACATTTTATCCCATTCACGTTCTGCTGCTGTCACTCAGGTGCATTGCTGTGTGCAGCCTGGGCCTGTGGGTGTGTGAGGAGCTAATGCAAAAGAACATTCACCACCAGGTTAAAGATGCCATCAATGTTTTGGGAGTGACACTAAAGGTGAGTGAACCTCTGCACTTGTGCATTTGCATCTTACATGCAAGATAATACCGCTTTAAAACACTTGCTCATGGCCTGCGTTTACATCTGAAAACCTCTGAACAGAGCTCAGATGAGACGGCTGTCTTAAAGTGAGTCTGTACTGGAAGCTGTTTTTTTCCTTTTAGCATACAAACCTTACATTGTTTAGCTCAAACTAAAATGACAGTTGATGACATAAAAGGACTGCAGAACAATTTCAACACAGACAAAAGTGTGAGAATAAAATGTGACTCATGGGTATATTTTCGAACAGGCCTCTTTTCTCTCTAAGTGAAGAGATGCAGAGAAGCAGTGCAGGCTATATGTGTAGTTCTTTCTTTTTCTTTTTTAATTTAGTTTTTCCTCCCCTCATGGGAAAGGGTTTGGGGCGGTGGCGTAATTTCCAGGCTGCTCACTCTCAGTAGATGTGGGCCAATTTAAGCAGCTACATCTCCCAGCTTCCTGCTCGAGCAAAGCCCCCACCCATCCCCTCACCCCCTTCTCTAATGGAGCAGTAATCACTCCCCTGTACAACTTGACACACAGACTCAGCCAGCCCCAAAATAGAGGGTATAGGCTGGGTGGGGGATCTAGGGGGAAGAGTGGCACTGAGAGTCTCTTTTCTAAAAGCAGGTGCTGAACTCTCAGGGCCCCTTTTTGTGTTTGGCCATTTCTGCACTCCCCACATTGTCTGCCCTTGTTACATGTTGAGAGGCATTCAGCTGGAAGAAATAGGAAATTCTATTTCTCCACAAAGAATTTCAAATCACTGAAGAAATCCACATTTGAAAGAAAATTGTCAACAGCTCAATTCTTTCCTTCAATGAGTCTGAGGAAAATGAACCATGGTTTGAAGTGAAATGAAATTATGCTGATTATCTGCACAGTAAGTGCAAAACTAAATTTAAGGAAAATTACGCCAAATTTTGACAGTCAGTGTGTCCCTAAACTTTTCTTTTTCTTCACTGTCTTTAATCAGCAGTGTGCCTCCACTGTTTGAGAAATTAGGTGACACAATGCAGCGACAGATTTTACTCGCTGGAAAAAAGATGCATTTAAAAAGCTTAAAATCAATTATAATTAATGTTCTCATTAAGATCACGCCTCACATCCAAAATACTTATGTGGATCTAGAATCCGAACAAATCAGCCACTTAAGTTTCAGAGTTAGTGTCTGCCTTATGATATTTATGCATCTGCGCAATTTAAAAAAAGTAACATTGTTATAAAATATGTTGTTCGTTCCTTTCTTTTCCTACAGCGTGTAGATTGAAAATGCATCATTGGTCAGAAAAAAGGTGGAAGATAAACAGGAAAAAATGGGAGACTTTGTTCTCTTCAACTCTGTCTTCTTCAAGTAGCACAAAATAAAGATCATTATTAGTGCAATAGGCACATCTTAATAAACAGTGGAGGACCCAGAAGTCCCGAGATCATATTTCTGTTTTGCATGCTGAGTTTTTGAGCTTGACTCTCAAAGTTCTCGCAAAACCTGATGACCCAGGCCGTACCAGCATGATCTGACAACGTCCCAAAGAGCTTCTTATGATGTCAGGCAAGCTTGGCTTTATCACTCTTCAAGCCCAAGTTCAGCTGGGCTGAGATCGTTGACGATGCAGGAAATCTGACAGTCAGCACTTCTGTATTCTGTGGTCTTCAAGTAGTTCTTGCACAGCTCTGTGGTGTGTTTTGGGCCCATTATCCCGTGATGACTCCTTCTCTCTGCAGAGATGCAAATCAGAGGGTGGAGCGTGTATCGAGCGGTGCTGTGTCCAACTCAAGGAGTCGGAATACTCCCAGACTTGAATAAATCACCATCACCTCGCACTTAAACACTGCTTTTTCTCTCCTGCCCGTTCTGCTTAGATGCATCCTTCCATTACTGCCATAAAGTTCAAAGATGGATTCATCTGAAATCAGCTGTGAAATGCTGGCATGTCTTAGTCCACCACAAGTATTTGGCCTCGTTTCCCCTCCTGAAAACTAGTTTTCTGACCACTGATTTTACTCCTCAGAGGTGATGGAGCTTTTGCAGCTCCAACTCCAAAATTATGGATGATTTGCTGTTGCACGTCATACCTTCACTTACAGTTTTTAAAGCGCGTTTAAAAACACACTTTTACTCCCTGACCTTCGACCCAGTGTGAGATTTTGACTGTGATTTCAAGTTACTTTTTTCCTATTAATTTTTTAACTTCTCCTTTTGTGTTTCTGTATCTTTTACCCTCGTATGTTTGGTGCTCTTGGTCAGCCCTGTGGTTGTTTCTAAAAGTGCTTTAGAAATAAAGTGGTATGATATGGTACTTTTATCAGTACTGTTGCTGCTTGGAGTGTTAAATTCTTTATGTGGCAGATTTTATTTTCTCTCTTTGAAGTTGGCTTTTCCCCTCTAAGTCTGCCTCATGGTGCTGTGGATAGAACAGTTTCCTTAAAGTGTTTCAGAGGTCCATGCATTGCTCCAGAGAAGTCTTCAGTACTGAAAGAAACCCTCACTGACACTTACCTGTGTCTGATGCCACTACAGGGCTGTCTAATTCTTCTGGAAGTCACTGTGATTATTTTATTTAAGTGAGGATGCATTTCCTCTTCACTGTTAAGTTCTTGCCTTTTTCCTTTCATGTCCAGTTTGGGAACAAAGCAGTGGCTCAGGTAGCCTGTGACGTCTTTCAGCTGCTCATCTCCCACTGGGAGCATCTCCAGAGGCTGGAGCCCACTTTCCCAAAGAAAATTATCGAGGTAAATATCCAAGCACGCACACACCAAAGATGCCAGTAACCTGTTTGAACATGTTTCTAATAATGTAACAAATTCCTATGAAATCACTTGTAGCTTTTAAATGCAAACGTTACATGAATTGTCACTCATTCATGTGGACACTCCACATCCTGTGGTTTCATCTCCGTTTTAGCTCACAGCCCTGATGAATAGGAGTGTGTCATCCAATTATCTTTCTCCTTGTTTTGTCCCAATACAGATCTTTGTGGCCACAATAGCCTTTTTGTTGCCGAGCGCAGAGCACTCAGCAGTGGAGGCAGACAAAAAGGTACATTTTGGAAAGGAGGGGACATGAAATGGCTGAGATCTAAAGGCCCTTGATCCATCATGTTGGAATGGTGCATTTGCAGAGGAATGTTTCTCCTGAAGTGATTTGTTGTTTTCTCTTCGACCTCGGTCTCTACTGTGTCTTTGATGTTCTGACCTGTTACCTGCTGCCACGCTGTCTTTTTTTTTTTCTTTTCCCTGTTGCTTTATTAATGTTACATGTTTTGATTTGCTTTTGTTTGACTGAATTAAACGAGGAACTTTCTCACACTCTAGTTGATGGTGTCACTGCTGCTTTGCCTCTTGGACTGGTGCATGGCAGTTCCCTTGAGTCTGCTGCTTGATCCGATCACCATGCCTTCGCTGGAAGAGCACACGGCCCACAAGGCCCCGCTGCTTGACTACATCTACAGGGTGGGTATCATCAGTGGCAGCTGAGAGCTTAAGTTGCAAAATTCAGCAGCCTTGGACTAGAGCCACTTTTTACTGATTTATTTTCATGGTCTTTGCCCACAGACACAGCAACTTAAGCTTTGACATCTCCACCCCCACCCGACCACATGGGCTAGCCACTTTAATTAGCCTCATCTCCACCATGACCCTGTGACTATGCATCATTTAACATTATTGTAGCACAAGGGCGTAGAAGTGCCCACCATGACTGGCATGTAGCATATGAAGGAAACCCTGACAGCCTTTAGGAAATTTCAGTAGCATTTGTTTCAAGCGTGCAAAATATTTGGTATTGATCTGCTCCTCTATTTTTTTTTACCCCAAACTCTTTATTTTATGGTGTGACCCTGAGGATGAGGGCCAAGCTTCAGGCCCAAATGAATGAGGTATTATTCATTCCCTCCTGTCTGGGCAGATGCGGTCAACGGCAGATCTTTCAAAGGATGTCACCCCTGATAAGAAATGGTCCAATTATTCAAACGGGACCCTTTGTCCACTTGATAAGCTCAGGCTATAAATGCTTGTCCTGGAGATTTTGAATTGAATATGTCTTAATATGAGAGAGACGGCAGCTGCTACGAACGCAAAGACAATTAGGCATGATTGGTTGTCTGTCAGTGCACAAAAGGCACGGTCCCTGCAGGTTTCATTCAAGGTGTGACGATATTAATGTGATATCAACACTGAAATCTATATGTTTCCACTGTCACGTTGGCTGCTAATTATTCTGTATACCAAGCAGAGAATAGAAAACATCCCCTCTTTATTCCATCACTGACCACGCTCCCTGACGAGTTGTTTCATGCCTCATCTTCCTTTAATTAAAATTTTATATTTAATGCTCAAGCGACCAATTTTAGTGACTAAAATGACCGTGGGGGGTGTCATTTTATATTTTTATAGATATTTATATTATTTAATGTATCTACGGCATATTAAGTGTTCTGATGCATTTAATTATGTCAGTTATTTTTATGCAGAAGGGTTGGCGTAAGTCTCGAGGCTTCTGCAGCATTAAATTTAGCTACTATAGGTCTGTTAGCCATGCTTCACTGCAGAGTATTGCAATGTAGTGAAGTGAGAAATTACAATAATAATAATAATTAATAAAACTTTCCATTGTCTCGTCCACAAGAATGGAGCAAAAGCGATTTAAAAGTTGTAGAATTTCAGGGTAAGAAACATTTTTATGATTTGAAAATATCAAAACAGCACATTTACAAATACGACTGGGGTCATAAATGACTCCACTTGGCCCCTAAAACCTGTTCTTTGCCCACCAATCAAACACAGGCACAGTGCATGTTTACAGCTAATGAATGGCTAATGGCTGCCATGCATCCTGGGATGCAGACTGAAGTGAAAAAAGTTGATATGATTAACTAACAGCAAGCTCATAGCTGTAAAAACCTACATTGCACTAGACCATATTGGTTCACTGGAGACCTGCTCAAGCTTCTCCATCTGCTCCCTCTGCCTGCCTCAGCAGCCAGCTGCACCTCTGTGTGTGTGTGTGTGTGTGTGTGTGTGTGTGTGTGTGTGTGTGTGTGTGTGTGTGTGTGTGTGTGTGTGTGTGAGAGAGAGAGAGTGTGAGTGTGAGAGAGAGAGAGACAGCAAAGATAGGTACATCTGTGTTTTATTATTTGATTTATTTGTGTACATAGTGTACTCACATCTCCATACACCATGTGCGCTTCTAACTACTGTGTTACCTTCCAGGAACTGTTGCTATGCGAATTGCAGTCACTTAGTTGTCAAGCACAGCCACGGTCGTCCCCCCCACCCCCCACCCCCACCCCTTTCTACCTCTCCACAGAGGAAGTTCTTTGGGGCTTTGGTGTAGCAGCTGTTGGTTCACGTCTTTTCAGCATCAAGCCTCAAATCCCTCCCCCTTCGCACCCAGAGGTCTGCTTGGTGGAATCATCCACATACTGTCTGCATTGCCCCACACAATACAGTTTCACATGGCAGAGCCAGCGTCTCTCAGCCAAGTGTGATCCATGCAAAGGATTAGCCTTAGCCACTGAATAAGGGGCACCCTCCTCTACATACATTAGGAATACGTTTTACCCCCTCAAATGTGTAACCCTTACCTCCACTCAGATAATACATTATACAGGTGTGTGTACTCGGACATGTATATGTGGCCAAGCGTGTGTGTTTGTGGTGGGAGCTGAGCACAAGGATAAAGTCTTAATTAAATCAAACAGTGTAAACCTGTTCAGTGGCTGTAATCAACTGCCCCAGTGCGCCTTATCTAGCACCGCCAACGGATGCTCTGCCATCTGTTATGTAGATCGATACACTCACACATCACAGAAGAAATGGATTAGTGGCTATAAAGACCCCCTTTTCTCCCTCTCTCCCCTTTTTGCCTTATGATGTAAATGGACCGCAGATTCGCCTTTCACGTTCTCCTGCAGCATGTCCATTCCCATCAGACGGTCCTGTTTATTTTCCTGCCAGAAAACATCATAACAAAAAGAAAAAGGGTCTTTACAGATTGCTGTTGAAGTTTGTCGTCACAGTACTGCAACAAAACTGCCCATGCATGCTTCATCTTAACATGATGATTAAATTTAATTTTTACTCTTATGCTCCGGTTTCTCAGGTGCTGCACTGCTGCGTGGCCGGCTCCAACCTGCACACCCAACAGAGCCACTATCTCCTCACTCTGTCAGACTTGTCCAGTGACTATGACCTCATGCTGGGTCAGGTTAAGAGCTTTGAGCCACCCCCCTCACAGACAACCACCACAGACTTTGGCAACCTACTCACTGTAGCTGAAGGTAAGGACACATGATGGGCGTGCGTCTCAATGTGTTTTGAGAAAGATTGCGCTGCATAAAAAGGTGATTTAGTGTTTGTTGTTTTGTATGTGTTGGCATGTACAGAGAGTTTTGTAGAAAGGTTAAAAACCAGCACCTGGTTGTTACACAGCTGATGTGTTCATGCTTTGACGTACTGCTTTCAGCTCTATACTATAGTTCCTAGAATATGGAGCCGAACACTCTACCCTACCCGCCCCCACCCTCCCACCCCCACAAAAAATCATCCAAAACAGGTTACAGGTAAAAGCAAACTCTAAGTAGGCCATCCATTTGGAGCCTCTCCATTAAATGTCAATATCTTATTAAAAGTATGAAAGGGAAATCAAGCATCACAGGGAATGGAATGTTCACATTAGTACTCAGCCCTAAGAGAAGACCCATTATGGGGTTTAGATTTAAAAAAAAATCTCTTTTTGTGACCTTGTGATTCCATTAGGCAATATATTCCTCTTTTCCTCGTGTCCTCAACTTCTAAAAAGTCCTCGAAGCCCAAATGCACAGTGCGAATGTCTACTGAAACAACGTAAGAAATTCAAACAGAAGCTTTTGTCTGGAAAATTTCATCACACCTCTGCTTTTTTTTTTTTTTTTTTTTGCTTTTTTTGGTGCACAGCTGCACAGAGTCTTGGTTGAAATAACAAAACACTATCAAAAGGGCAAACCAAAGAGTGCCGGCCTAGTTATATTCATGCCCTCAACCTCATATTGATCAAGTCACATCAAAGGGCCAGTGCATCTCTAATGCAGCTTGGCCTGCTTTCTAAAGAGCTTTCTCCACTTTGATGGGGGATGATGGTATTGATAGCACTGTCACAATGCAAGAGTGCATCTTCTTGTTTTTCCCACATCACTGCAGGATAAAGCACGGCATGCCTTTCACTTGGGAGTAAAAACCTGTACATTTACATAAATGCAATCTGCAAAGTACGATTCTATTCAGCAGTCTGCAAAGATGGTGGTTCTCATTAGCACTTGGCCAGTCTCAATGCTTAGCCATTGTAAGAAGACTCAATGGGCTTTTCAAAGTTGTCTCTTATGATTAGATGCTACCTACTTAGAGGTTTGCTGGCTAAGCTATTGTGAGAAATGAATAACGCAGCCCTATTAGTAATCATGAATCAGATTTGGTTTTGTGTAAAAGGAGCTAATGAAGAGGGTAACATGTCGACACACAAATGTGGAGCTACATTGAACATATTATAAAAGATAGCCCTGTGTGCAACCCTATTCTACACCCATTGCTAAATTTTACTATTGATCATGTGTTATACTTTACTTTGGTCACAGTCTTTCTATCTCCCAACCTTTATTCTCCCACCAGAAACGCGTCGGCGAATCATGGAGCTGATACCGCTGACAGCGCGGATGGTCATGACACACCTGGTGAACCATCTGGGCCATCATCCTCTGAGCGGCGGCCCCGCTCTTCTCCACAGCCTAGCGAGCGAAAATCACGACAACCCGTACGTGGAGTCGTCCGAGCTGTCCTCTGAGGTCTTTAAAAGCCCCAACCTGCAGCTTTTTGTCTTCAACGACAGCACGCTGGTGTCCTACCTACAGATCCCCGCTGAGACGCCCACTGTCGGACAGCCCCTTCACACTTCCTCTCAAGTGCGCATCATTGTCCGGGACATCTCGGGCAAGTACTCGTGGGACGGTGCAATCCTCTACTGCACCACGAATGAAGGCTTTGATGTGGGGGCTTTTAAACCCGTTGACCCTTCTCTTTCTGCAACCACTACAGTCAACCCCAGCAGGAACCCACCCCCCTCTCCAGTAACAGCACCACACAAAAGTCATTGCTCCGTCTCAGATTGCCTAACTAACTCTTGTGAGGACAACGAGTTTGACGTTCTCGATAAGCTTTTGGAGGACCTCAGACACAGCAGCCCAGAATGCCTTCCCCAGCCACGACTTAAGCTTAACCAGCCGGCCCCGTCGCCCCATGGCATGAACCTCGAGCAAGAGAACGCCATTCTGGAAGCCATTCATCGTCAGGCTCAGCAGGAGGAGGAGCAAGTGAGGAGGTGGGAAGCTGATGTAAGCTTTCAGGCTGCCTGCCAGAGGGAACCATCCCACCAGGAACCAAAAGCTCCTTTTTACTTCTGCCGGCTGCTGCTTAATGATCTTGGCATGAACTCTTGGGATCGCAGGTATTACAGACAGAAATGGATGAAATTTGTTAGTCTGGCCTTTACTGAAACAAATGGAGGAAAGTGGGATTATATGAAGTCATACAGGGATCTGTTATGTATACAAGTAGTTCTTCATCATGTAGTCTAAAAACAATACATTAAATGCAGCCAATCGCATCATTAAGTCTGACACCAAGTCGCTTTCTTCATCTTCAAAGTAACTCAGCTGTTGGCTTGTTACTCAAAGAGAGGGAGAGTGAATTTAAAGGCACATTGGAGTCCGCAGCGTCTTAATCCCCTCTCCACAGGATAAAAGTGCCCAGCTGTTTTCACTAAGGTCTACCTTGCAGAGCCTCATCTTTGCTGTGCTACCCCGTAAATTAAAAGCTTACACCTCTTAATGGTGATGGTGTAACATGTATACAACAAGAGGAGATGGAGGCTTACACCTGTGCTGGGTTTTTTGGGGGTTTTTGGTCTTGGGTTATCAAATCTGCAAAACAAAACTTTGGTTTAACACTTATTTTTTTCATCATAATTTAAGCCACTGATGATAATGTTGTTTTTAGATTAAAAGTATCATTCCTAATCTAATCAAGACTGCTTCTGTTCAACAGGAAAAGCTTCCATTTGCTGAAGAAAAACTCTAAACTCTTACGGGAACTGAAGAACTTGGACTCGAGGCAGTGGTAAAGTTCACTTGGGATTTTTGTATCATTGTGTGTGCTGTAAAAATAGATTTGTGTGGGATGCATGTAAACGCAGTACTGTCTGTATTTAGTATTTTTGCTGATTGTCACTGCAGCTCACTCACAAATCTGCTTCTACATGAATAAAATGAACTCTTCAGAGGTCCTACAAGCCCTCCAGTTTTTGAAGACGGGAGAATATGCTCCCTCCCTCCTCCATGAATTTCCTAATCTATGCCAACTCCTGCTGAGCCACAGCCCTGGAAGTCTCTCTCTATTACTTTTGCTGTCCTGTTCTTACCGTGTCTCTCGTAGTCCAATCAATAAGCACTCTACACATTGCTAATGACAGGGGCTTATTAAAGAATGCCCTCAGGAGTGGACCTTTTTCTCCCAAATGGCTAGACTTGGTTGGGCAATAACAACCTGTGCAGAAGCATGCAAAGTGCCCTAAATGTACCCCAGCACAATGTACTGCCATGGCAACAGGGAAAGTGGGGGGGGGG
>JAVDPK010000383.1:152074-167662 GCA_034780415.1 Cichlasoma orientale
CTGTGGAAAGCCTTCCCAGAAGAGTTGAAGCTGTTATAGCTGCAAAGGGCCCACATCATATTAAACCCTCTGGATTATGAATGGATGATACTCAGGTTCATGTGTGTGAAGGCAGACGGGTGAATACTTTTAGTGATTAGTGTGTGTGTGTGTGTGTGTGTGTGTATAACTCCGTGTTTCCATCACGTGATTTAGTTAATTGGTTTGTATCATTGCTCTTTAAAATATTTTATTGTTTAATTTGACTGGTCAACTGCCAAGTTGAAGACAGCAGGACCTTTTGGAAAGACTTTGACATTCACATCAACTTCCAGGTCAATGATTATTGAGCTTCAGTGATTAAGGGTCCCCCTCCAGTGTGCGTATACCCACACACACTCACACTATTCTTAAAATTCATTCTGCCCTTTTGTATTAAATAGCTCAATATGACGACATTGTATAGTATTGATTGTCATTTTAATTTCATTTGCCTTACATTGATTCGCATAAGATATGTGTGGATGTCATGCAGAGTTAGTCAAAATCCAATTTCAGCTTGAACCCTTCCTCTGAGCAGATGGAGGATCTGTTTAAAAAGAACAAAAAGATTTTTAATTAACCTCTCTTAAAGACTTACATATGCAATAACAGGATCCTGACTCAAATTTGCATCAGTGTGTTTTATTGTCTACTTTTCTCATTTCTTTTTTTTTTTCCTCTTGACTTCCTCAGGTTCCCTTCTTTGGGCCTCTGTTTAATGGCGCTATCATCACTGGGACACTGCTGCCAAGCTTAGTACGGGCTACCTGTATCAATGCCAGCAGAGCTGTCAAGTCCCGGCTGACTCTCTACCAGAGCTTGTATCCTTTATTCCTCAAGGCTTCTGCTTTATTTGGCCTCCCATTCAGGTACAGCTCCTCGGGAGTGGAGTTACTCAGACAGCTAAGAGTGTTAAGTGTATTAGCACAGATTTAGAAATATTTTTATGACTACATTAGATGTAAATAAAACACCACTGAGCTTAAATTTCCAGCATGACAAGCCACTGCATTTCAGTGAATTCATTGGGACATGTGGTGTGCTTTTCATGTTAGCCAAAGTACAATGCTGAGTGCAGACACTGATCTTTATGAGCTACCTGATTTACATACAACTATTAGGCCGGGGCTGTTTCACAGCCTGGAGCAACATGGGAGGTTGTGGGGCTGTTTTGGGTAGGAGAACAGATAATGTGTCATCATCTATCACTACCGTTTTATGGTGGACGAGAAGAGCCAAAATAAAAGCATCATCAACAAATGCATGCAAGTGCATCCACACACACACACACACACACTGCGCTCATCCCTACATGCATCCATCCAACTGTGTGCCGTTAAGAGCCTGACTCCAGCTGTAGTTGTCAGTTGGTTTAAAGAGAGTGCAATTACCAGTGGAGATGAATTAGCATGTGAATACCAGCAGCACAGAGTTGGGAGGTGGGGCGGTGAGATAGGGGGCAGAGTTGGGATGGCCCCTGGAGGGGGAAACCTGATCTCCCTTAACGTCCCGCTCCTACTCGGACAGCATGTACGGCACCGCCTCACCAGAACCACGCTGCCCCTCTGGCGGTTGCCATAGAAACCTCTCCCAAGGAGCTTTAAATTGGATGAAGACTTACATTTGAAGATGTATGCATGCAAAACTTGTTTTCAGACTCAATGCACCATACTCATTTACAACAAAGGCTTTTGGGCTTTAATTATACTGCACCACTCGCTGTGTAGGGTGTGTGTAAGTATGTCTGTCTGTATGCATTTCACAGGGAATCACATTGCTTGCACCCCCCCCCCCCCCCCGCCCCAATATCAGGCCTTGTCTGAGAGTCCCTGGGGGTATCCTGAGTGACAGATGTCTGTTACCCGACGCCAAGTGAATTAGCCCAGTGTGATTCTCAGTGCCAGAGGGGGCCATCCACAAACCTGCCTGGCTCTGGAAGCCTCAGGGACTGGGGAAGAAGCTCTGGGGGGGTTTGGAGGGTGTTGGTGGTGGGTGGGTCGTCAGTAACAGGCCCGTACTGGGACGCTAAAGCCTCACCTGGCATTCCTTAGCAGAGAAGCAGCTCAGCACAAAGGCATGATCTATGAGAGGAGATAAGCAGTGCCTCTGGAGTTCTGGCACTGATAGGCTGCCAGGCCTCGCACACTCCACCAGAGGAGATGAATGAAAGTGCCAGGCAGAGCGCACGGCCAAAACGAGTATCTGCATGTCTGCCTAGCCAGAGCGCTCGTGAGCACAGAGGCAAAACTACAAACTAATGAATGTTTGCTGTTGTATGAAAAGTGATAACTCAAGAGTTGATATTTTAAGAGGGCGCCGAATGTCCTGCGTGATGCAACGTCCTGCAGTGGTTTGAATCCTAAATGAAACGCTGTCTTGGTTGCCAGGTGGAGTTGCTCTTTCAGATGCTTTGATTTTGACATTGGTTTTCGCTGTTATACTTTAGCATTTTTCCCTCTCCAGCCGTTTCAGTTCTTCCATCTTCTCAGGATATTGCAGTCCTTTATCTTTCACAGGTTGGAACAATGACCTGAAACTTTTTTTTTTCCCCCCAGGATGTGGGGGGTTTTTGTAAAAGATGAAAATCCTCATCCTTAGTTTACCCCTTCACAATGCCTTTACAATTCACAGCCTGCTCTCTGCCTGTGAGGCCACTCTCCAAGGTAATTAGTTGAATATTTCTTCAAAGAGAAGCTATATAACCCCCGTGTGTCCAGATAAAAGGCCAGTATGGCTCTGCAGCCCCCTCTCTCGCTCCGTCACAGGGATCTAGAGGACTCCAGCAGTCTGCCGCAACGCTCACAGAATCTCTCAAGCTAATAGGATTTGATATTGAAAAATGACCACTAGCAACATTTTCTGAAAATACACACAGATGGGCTACAGGAGTGTTTTTCAAAAGGATACTACCTCTCGGTAGCTTTGTCTTTCTCTAGTCGTGTCTTTGGCTCTCGTTGGTTTTCTTTCTGTGCGATTTGTAAAATCTCATATGCATTCTCTCCGTGTCATTTATGATTTGTCATTTTCTTCTGCCAGGACACAACCTTGGCCTCTTAGGCATCATATCACAAGCCTCTCACAGACAACTCATAATGTATCATTTATTATTTACATGCCCGATAGGAAATGCAGCTGGTCTGGCTTTGTGTTCTAAGTGTATTGTTGGCCCTTCACAGCTGCATTTCGAATACTTATGACCACAAAATGTTCCGTCTGAAACAACTTTGAATTAAACCGCATTTGTTTTTACCGGCTTCCCTGGAACATAGATGTTAATAGAGCGTATCCCCCCTGAAAGATGTAACATAAGCTTGGAAAAGAAAACAATTAGTGACACACGCACCGAGCCTGCCACTGCATTGTCTTGCTGTCTGGTGCCATTTACTGTATGAGAGAGATCCTTCATATTGTCAGTATAGAATAATGTCTTCATCCAGAAGGTGGGATTCATTCCACTCTTCAACAAGCACTTGAGTTTGATGTGCCATCCGTCAGTCTTTGTGATGGGGGTATTGTTAAAGCTAAAAACTGTGCATGTGTATTGGGGCGATGGCAAGTTAGTAATAGGTGAGACAATGAGAAACTGACCTTGATTCAGAGGCATAGCCTTCCTACTGGACAGAATCAATAGCTTTTGCACACTGCCCTTAGTCCCCATCCTTTGCTCTGACACACAAGTAAACACACACGCACGCACACACAGATCCATCTCCAGGCAGCGATCAATAACCATAATCTGTTTCTGCCCATCGCCAGTCATGCGAGCCAGGCTTTTAGGTAGTGTGTGTGTGCGTGTGTGTGTGTGCGCAGTAGCAGAAAGAAGAGAGTAAGGCTTGATCCTTTCAGTGGAACCCAAAAAGCTGCTTAACTCTGTCATGTTCCCTCACAGGCTCATGTGAGCATATCTGCAGTCTCCCAGCTCCACTGGCCGAAACAAGATGTACATCTTTTCAACGGATGCATACTGAAAACATAATGGATATGATATTCTGTATGCACTCCTTTGTGTGCTGTTGCTGCATCCCCAGACACCATCATAATTAGTACAGTCGCTGCATTGACCGTGACATATTCTCACACCCCTTCTGAGCAAGTTATTGTCCCGGTCTCATCACGTCTTTGTCTCACAACAGCATGTTCTTTTGTATACTGTAAGATTCTTCACCTAGCGGAGATGAAAGTGCGCCTGTATGCATGATGGGGTGTCATGAATAGGATCTGCCATGTTAGTGTTGTCTCATATGAATTATTTAGCATCGTTGATAGGTCTAATTTGCCAGCTGTTGTGCCATAACTGTTGGCAGACTCATGGATAATACTCAGCAGTCTACATCACTATGGAACACAGTGCTTGACTGGGCACAGTGAGACGCCAAGCTAGTCATTATAAGCTGGATTCATGTAATGGGCTGAGCTGATGTGAGTACAGCCAACTTCCTGTTCACTGGAAACAGGGCTGACCAGCTAAAAGTAATTTGTAATATACAGTAACATTTGTAGTTAGACGGCTCGACTTGTTGCGTGATTCATGATAAGTGATTGTAAGTGTACTGTTATTACTGGATGCAAGCCCTTTACTTGGAGGCAGTTGGCCACTGTTGGATGAGTAGGTAGTTGGGGGTTGGGCGAGGGGCTAGTTCTGAGTTAAAGTGTCCCTGCTTGGAGTTGGCAGCGGTAGTTTGGGCGGAGGCTGGCATTGGCTTTGATAGGGTGGTTGAGAGTTTACACATTATTTCAGGGGGCTACAAAGAGAGGAGGGGGCTCTCCCCAACTGAATGTTTTAACCTAATCCCATTATCAGTGTAGCGCACTGCCTCCCATCTCTTATCCCTTCTCCCTCCCACTCCTCTCTCTCCAGCTGACCAGCTGTTCCTGCCGGGACTCACGACAATGTCCGATGTGTTCAGATCACTGAGTCCCCCCTCTAATAAACACACACACACACACACACACAGAGCACTGTCCATGCACGACCAAAGCAATTGCCAAGCCCATTGCTGGAGCCTAGAAGACCTAGAGGAGGAGGGTGTTGGTTAGGGAAGAAGGGGAGTAGCTTTGGGGGAGTGGAGGGGGCAAGCACAGGCCTGTCAAACCAAGAGCCCTGACTCAGGAGGCAGCCCATCTCGGATGGCATATGGCGTCTAGCTTCATACAACATGCAAAAGTATTCTCTCCCTTCACCCCCTCTCATCTACTCCCCCTTCTCCCTGTCTCCCTCTCCCTGCTGCTAATGCAGAATGACTCATAGCATTACTCATTTTTTTTTTCCTGCCCCCCTCAGCACACATTAGTTCCTCCTCCTCTTGCCACCCAGCCTGTAACAAAAGGCGTACACTGCGTGGCACCCACACCCTGAAAGCCCTGGGGGCCTAGCACAGCCTACACTCTGGGGTCTGAGCTTGATGGGGGCCGCCCCTTTTAAACACAGGTAGAGCAGGCATGGAACCAGACGGCCAACAGCAGGGACCCAGAGCCCCGCCTGTCATAGCGTACACACACTGCTGGTGTCAACACTGTTGTGCCTGTTGGTGTGTTTTAGTTTTTGTTTGTATATACAGCTACTTTTTTTTTATTGTTGTGCTTTTGGTACTTCAAAATCATCATGTGTGCGCCACATGTCGTGCACGTGTCTTTCTGCAACCTCTGTGATGTGCATAGACTGTGAAGTCTTGCTGGTCTCATTGATTTTACATTTAATTTAAGTGTATTTGAACTATTTTAAAGAATTAGGAGCTTCAATGACTTTTTAGCACAGCGTATATAAAATAAGAAATGATGGTTTGCAGCTGTCGATGGTGGAAAATTGCATAGTCTTGTGTAACCCAAAGAATGTCATGCTCTGTGTATTTTTAAACTTGAACCCCCCCACCACCTCCACCACCACCCTCATGCTCCTCCTCCTCCTCCTCCTCGCTCCGTCCGTCTGTTGTGCATTCGTGTCTGACATCTGTCTGTTTGTGAGCGGCAAAGTGAGAGCCAGTTTTGTGTGGGATCACCTTCTCTGTCCCTTCTCCAGCTTGGCGTTGTGGAATGGGATAGGAATGCCAAAAAGACCATTACAGTTGTGTAAAGGATTCTGTGCATTTTTTGGCAGCTGTTTGGCCTACATTAGTATTTTTTTTTATGTTCAATATATTTGAATTCCAATACAAAGGGGTTTTCCTTTTTAAAAATTAATTAAAAGCAGTGCTGTATTCTGAAGGTCAGACAGTAAAAATGTAAGCAAAAGTATTTTTTCTTTCACTAATGCAGCACAGAAAGTATGACACTTATGACTATTTAAGTAGCTGGAAAAAGATTTTAAATTTATTTCTTTGCCTGTTTTTAAAATGTCCTTAAACTGCTGTCTGCTTCCAGAGAAAAGCCTCCTAGTTCTCCTAATTTCAGGCTTAATGACACAGATTGAACCATCTAAGAGGATAGCATGGTTCTCATCCTTTTTATTATAGTTTGCATACACTTGATCATGTAGGACTAGAATTAAGTACTCATCTCAGATAGGCTACTAATATGTAAGGGAATGGTTGTAACAGTGTTAGGCTGGATGTTAACACTCATCAGGATTATATTCTTTGGAATAAGAACAGCCTGCAAATATTCTCACTAAATATCACACACAAAAAAATGGCTGCAATCACCGTGTTGCTAATAACTCACAGGATGCGTAGTCAGGATCCGGTGACCCCAGTGTCATCGTCGGACCTATTACGGACTGCGCAGAGACGTGTTCATTGTGATTGATGTGTGCTGCTGCTAGCTCGGGTGTAAAAACCTGTGTCTGCTTTATGTGATTAGCATCCAGCTAGCCATTCCATCTGTTACCCCTAGCCCTGTTTAATTAATGAACTTTGTTTTTCCACCCCACAGCCAGGCAGTGCAACACTAAAGCAAAAGCTGTTAGTCCTCTCAGGTTATCCAAATGGATGCATGTTCTTGCCCCCCGCACCCCCACCCCCCCACTCTCAATGGGTGCGTTCTCATTGATTAGTTATGTTTTGTTTCCCCCTCTTTTGTCTCAGGGTTCTTGAAGGGAGGGTTAATGAGCTTTCCTGGCAAGCTTCAGTGCTTGGAATCTGGGGATAAATGGGAATAATTTTGTTGTTTTTTTTGTTTTGTTGTGTTTTTTGTGATGGACTTGGCAGAGATGTGAAGCCTCGTGCCACCGTGTCAGTTTGTGTGTACGTGAATGGTGATGTGTGTTTGTTTGGGTGTGTATGAATGGGTTGAGGCGGGGTGTATTGCATTTCATCCCTGCTGGTCCATTATTCCTCTTCAGAAGCCGGGAATCTGGAACACTCTTTAATAGTTGGCTCTGCCACTATTCATCTTCCAGCCATCTCAGCAAAACTCTTGTCCTGTCCTCCTTTTACCACCGAGTAGTCTCTCCTCTCATATGTCCCTTCTTCCTTCCATGTCTCTTGCTACACTGCAGCGAACAGCCTTTTGTCCAGCTAAAGCTGCCCTCTTTTGTTTGTGCGGCCTTTTTTATCCTCGTGCTAATCGGCATGGTCGTGTGCCTGAGTTGGACCCCATCTTTCACGCTCGGCTCTCCTTTGTTTGACACACCGCCCCTGATAAGAATCCCAATTCTAGGGCCTCTCTGATATTGAAATCCAACAGCGGCGTAGAAAGAGCCTTCAATCATCCATTATCTGTGCTCCAATGATTACCATTCAATCTCCCAGGGTCCAGGCTCCTCATCACCGGCCCCAGAGCTGAGGCCGTCCCCTGAAAGAACCTGCATCCCTTAACGCCTGTGTCACATTCAGCATATCCATAGATATTTCTGACACCATCTTGAGACAGCCACGCACTGAATGCTGCTGGGAAATGTCAGTGAAATGTCACTCATCATTCTCCACTGGAATCTCTTGGTCTCTGATCTAGCACTAGGTTTTGGAGACTCTTGTGAAGACACCTTGTGACATTATTGGCTGTCTTTGTCCCTAAATGGCCATTAATTTTTCAGTTCTCTTATTTTGTTCAGACACTAGAATTGCCCTTTTTTTTTTTTTCCATAAGGCTGCGTTGCTTTTAATGTTGCAGACTTAATTGGCTGTTTTTAAGAAGGAATTACTTGATTATTTATAAGTTGCACATTAATGCCTCTTTAAATGGTTCAAAGGCAGTGTCTGCTCTTCCGCTGGCCTGTGGCCATTATTCTCTTTCAGAGGATGTCCTTGTGCCTTGCACCATTTGCATTTTTGCACTAAATGGAATTTTCTGCATTGACAGACAAGCAAGGGAAACAAAGCAATAACAAAAACAAAACATTTTAAGTGTGCATCGCTGTGCATTGTCTGCCTCTTCTTACAGAGAGCAGCCTTTGATGTGTTAATATTGATAGTCTGTATTTCATTGTCAAGTGGTGGCTGTGGCTGAAAGAGAAGCAGTGAGGAATATTGGCCAAATCTTCCTTTGCCTCTCCACTGCAACAGGCTGTAATAGAGTTTGATGTCGGACAGAAAGAAGGTTTTGTTCGCTCTAAAAGCACGCGGAGCACCTTTTTGGTAGTCGGATCTTCTTTAAAAATACACGTTTGTGTGTAATACCATATAACTTTAAAACACACATTCCTACTGTGTACAGGTATCATTTCTTTATTACATTTTTGCCTGTTCTTGTTTGGTGCTGCAAACATCCACTCATCTAATTCTGTGTTTAAATACACAACAGCTCTCCGCACCTTTTGTTTAATGTTGCGTACACATCTTCATTAGTTATGTATGTCTTCTAATTACTATTGATGAGACTCTAGCTGATTTGGGTACAAATCTATAGCTTTTCATATTCTAATGAGTGTTATTTACCCTCAGATCTCCAAGCCAGGGGGCTTTGGAATGGGGCTTTGTGCCGGCAGATATAGCTGGGGCTGCACTAGCTACACCCACTTGTTTTTGTATCTGCCGACTCTGACAAAATCCAGTTTCCCTCCCCCCACATCGTCACCCGTCTGCGTGGATGTATAGCACTTCCCGCTCCTCCATCTGTTTTTGTCCACCCATGAAAAGGTCCATTATAATCTGCAGGATGCACAGTGGACGTACTGCAAACTCCACTTTGGCCAATCAAGGCGGTGCTCTGAACTTGCGCCATGAAGGGTGTATGAACGCACCCCCAAGTTCATTTTGATTATGTGGGGTCTCTGCCAGAGATCTTCAGTTGAACAAGTTTTTATACCAACATTGTCTCCATCATCCCTTTTCCCTATAAAAGCTTCCACTGTGAATGGAGCTCTATGCATGCCCACTGGATGATGGCAGGCTCCTGATTAACCCTGGAGTGACTAGCTAATGTCATTGAAGGAGAGCCACCTGGCTGTGAGACTGTACAGTCAGCTGCCACTGAAGGACCAGAATAGGAGACGACCAGGTGTTGGGCCCCAGCCCCCCTAATTGTTGCCATGTAATAGCCTGCTTGACTGCACAATATAGCCCGGGGCGAGGATTAGGAAAAAGCTGTTGCCAACATAGAAGTCCATTTTCTTTTTTGCCCAAGGTTTTGTGTGGGAGTTTCTGTGTGTGTGGATGCTTATGTGTGCATACATATATACTTCTTCTTTACTGTCCTCCTCTTCCATTGTAGGTTAGACATGTAAGCTTGGCCACCATTCCCAGTTATGTCCTAGCATCTTATCGACTCAGGATATCAACTGAGTCACAACTATAAAACTGTGATGGGATAGAAAAATGTTTTGTCTCTAAGAGATGAACAAAAAATGTTCCCTGCAAGGAAAAACTCCACAAACAATAATTATCATGCATCAAAAAGAATTTGCATCATATACTTGACCAATTAAGTTATTTTCATTCTTCAATAATTGGCCCGACAGTCAAGATGTCATAACTCATTTTAATAACAGTGGCATTGATTAAACTATGTCCCAACTCATAGGAAACCTGTTCTGTGCAGTGCATTTACCACAGATGTGATCATATGTAACCTAGTGCTAATCATTATCATTCCTGCTAAATGCCAGGCATTTTGCATAAGACCAGGCAGCCTAATTGGTCCAATGAACCTTTCACAGAGGGGGGCAATGGAGGGACAGGAGACTTTATGTGTAGGATGTCTTGGCGGGGAAGCAGAAAGAGATGCTTGGCGTTTAATGCATCACGGTTATTCTGGCGCACATACCACGAGCATCATTAAAATTGCAGAAGCCTCTGTTCATTTTGTTTAAATATTTCATCAGTGCTTGTCTGAGCAATGTAATCGCAGGGCGAAAATCAGAGTCATTTGGCGTGACCCGGCATTGGCGCATTTCTCTGACAATTTAAGTGTCAGGTTGGTTTTGTAGATGTGTCAAATAGATTATAGAACATCAGGGTACTCTGATTACTGCCGTGCCTCGAGGTGTGTACAGGTGGGCAGAAACTGAGTGTGAGTTTGCAGCCTGATAATCATCATGCTACAAATTTCATCATAAAAGTTGAAAGAAAGAAGAGGCTAAAGCCCTCATATGGATTTCAGCATGCCCTTCCCTGTTTAATCTTTGACTTTTTATTAAAAGTTCAAGTTGAGATCAGATAGATGCTTTTGCTTCCTCTCTTGACTCTGAACAATTTCAGGAACTGAAGGAAAAATATGACAGATATTCACCCCAGATAGCTCACAGGATGCCCACCTTTGTCCTGACCTAATAAAATTTCCAGAGGGTGCAGACATTCATGTCACGCTGGCCATCACTGCTAACAAAGGAGACCTTCCAAGAAAACTCTCACCCAGCTACTCACAGAGCTGTATCTGTTAATCTTCATCCCTATCAGTCTTTTGTAGCTCATCTTATTATGACTTTCTGTTAATACACAGTGGAGGCCTGTGTGACTGTCTGGCTATAATGGGTCTGTGTTTGATTAATCATGTCGATCCTTTGTGTTTCACATCTAAGGCTGCTGTGTTAGGACTCATCAATGCAGGCCAGAGTCCTTTGAAAAGGAGATTGGTTACAGACTCAACTCATCTGAATACACAAGCCGAGCAGGCTTTGATGGCAGTCATGTTAAACAAACCATGCTCTAACAAATTATGATGTCACCAGGTATCTCGGAGCTAACCTGTGTCTCTGGTGTGTGAGGATGACTTGTCGCTGTGCCATTTATATTCTGTGAAGCCCCAACAATCAGTCAGTTCTAACATAGTTTAGGGGTCAACATTGACCTTTACTGTAGGTGCTGCTCTTATGATTTGCTTTGCAGCGGAAATCGATTTTTAGTGGCCCCCCGAGGAACGGTGGGCTGCCAAAGACTTGAGAAAATGGGTGACTGGTTCCTCCAGTCAGCTTGTAAATAACCCAGTCATGCCAGCTCGCAGACATCTGATTTTGTCTGCAGCTTTGGCAAACCCCTGTGAAATCACTGATGGGCAGTGATGATGTCACAGGTTAGGAGTGATGTCACAGCCATAACTCCCCTCCCTGCTGTCTGAATGCCAGATGGACGGTAGAGAGGTGTGGAGGTTGGAGCTTAGAAAGCTCTTGCTGTGGGAAACCTACCCCTCAGGAGGTGTCATTAGCCTTGGCTTACTGTTTGACCCGGCTCCTTTGGGGCCTCCGAGCTCCAATTTCTTGGACCGACTAATTGGGCTACTTGTTAAAACTCTCTGAAACCAGCTATTCCTCTTGAGCTTCTTGTGTTGTGCAAGTCCACACTCACCCAGAAAGTGGACACACAAACACCACCATTCATCATAATGCATCTGTGACACATTCAGACGTTTTCTGCAGCTACGGCTGTCTGCAGCAAAAAAAAAAGCTGTTTAATGAGACACCAAGGTTTGAGTAGCTGCTATATAAAATGGGAGTTGGACACACACATACACCATACAGTCACCCTACCGACTGGTTTCTGCCTTACACACTTTCGCTTTATCCTTCTCAATCTGTTGTTGCCATTATTCCTGCAGCCAGCTTTAGTGGCACATTCACTCTCTCTCTCTGTCCCCTTTTTCTCCTTGTGTCTCTCCATCTAAATGTCTCGGTCTTCCTCCCCGTTTTCCCATAATCACCTCACACCTCTGAGGGCCTCTGCTGAGACGAGCTTCACACCTCAGCCCTCGCTGTGACAACAGGTACCGCTGGCACTCAACGCCCGGCCTCTCTCCAATCAACACCTGCTCAGCTTTATCTCTTTCCTTCCTCTTTACCATCTTTCCTTCTCCCTTTTTTCCATTTCCACCTTCTTCTTTCTCCATAGTCATATCCCTTGTTTTTGATGCTCAACTAGTATTTTGCCCTGTGCCCCCCCCACCTTTCTGCCTCTTCTTGTTCTGTATCGAGTAACAGGTCATCCATATGCAGTAATCCGTTTGTCTATACCAATGCCTCCTGGAGATGGAACTGTAATTCCTCTGTGATTCGAACCTGTTCATATTTCACCAGTCTGTATTCATTACTTCATTTGGTGGCAACAGCTTGTATCAAGTCATTTTCAAGTGAGTCCTATTGTCTGCTTTTGACACCAGTCATCACGTTCTCTGAGCTCTCCACCAAAGGAGGAGATTAAACCACCTAATTAATCCATAGGGTTGGACGCCATCCGTGTGATATCCAGTAATATTGCTGTGATTGTCCATTTGATGCCAGGAGGTGGTGTACTGTGTCATTCAATGATGACCACATCTGCTTTTTTTTTTTATACTGTTTGCACTGGCAACCCAGAACAACCAAGCCCCCCCCCCCCTTCCCCTCCATCCTTTCCTCTTAACAGGCCAATTATGTGACTGCTGGGAGTCAATGGCACTGTGAGCTACTCCTCAGCTCCTCTCCTCACCAAGGTCAAGCTGATTGGCCCAGGTTAATGGGCAGATGTGGGGCTAAGAGAGGAGGGGGTCAAGCACCTAGAGGCACCCTTCACCTCATCTCTAAACTGTCCCTCTTCACCACAAGAGCCCCTTTTTGCCACCAGTGCTTCTACAAACAGGATTAACCTTGGCTGCTGCCATGGAGGCCCAGAGCAGTGGGTTTGTCCCCGTGCATGGCAGAGATGTTTTTTAATGGGTATTTGATTTTTTGTTTTCCTTCCTTTTTGATAGGTAAAACTCCTGGAATCATAAAATCAGACAGTGAAGTGTCCTCTGTGTGGATAATCAAAGCTTGCTGTATATCGTGATCGTGGTTCGCTCAGCAGTTTTTTTTTCTTTGAAGTTTTAAGAGCGTCTTAAATAAACTGTCCTTCAGTCAGTGTTGCTCATCAGCCCAGAAAGACTAGATCTAAAAAGGGATTTATAAACAGTTCATTTCTATTGTCTGCCATGTTAAAGCAATATTTTAAGTTTATCCAGTATTGCTTGCAGCACCCATCTTTTTTTTTTCCTTTCTTCATGTCTGTGTCTGCTGTGAAACTTTCCTTATTAACTGTTTGAAACATGATTAAGGGACCTTTGACAAAAGGAGAGGAAGCCACGCGCCCTGCGCATATCATCCTACATCTGTCACTTAGAAGTGGATAGAAATGGAGCTTAAGCAGTGAAAAGTCAGAATGGGTGTCTTTAGACCCCTCGTAATGCTACTTTACCTAATCTGGGCCTCGACCCCCTACCTTATCAACAGATTAGCTGCATGTGTGTCCCTATCACTGCCTGTCTTAATTCAGAAGAGCACAGCTCATGGGCAGCCCAAAAAACAATAAAATGTTTAAATAGAAAATAAATAAGAAAAAAACAACTGTGATCAGGTCTTTGTATACAGACGAGAATACAGACCCTCGCATTACGTGCAGCTTCCTGCACTTCACATCGACACAGCCCACAGCTGTTGTGATTGGCCTGTTCGGTATTGTTAATTCCTCCTGTGCATTTCTGGGGACATTTTCACCGCAGTTTTGGATTCATCAGTGAGAAAATAAGTCATTGCCTCAATACAAGCAAATTCCTGGAGGGAGATTGCCGAAACAATCAGAATGGATGTGAGGGAATGTACAAAGAATTGGAAAAGCTTGAGGGGCAAAAATAAAAGACCAAGAACAAAGAATTTTCCCCAGGAGGGAAAAAATTCCCCGTTTTTTTTTAATCGTAGCTGGCACTGCATATAAAACACTGGGACATGCAAAGTGATTAACACATAAAACACCATGCAAAAGCATGCTTACAAAACTTAGGTTACATCATAGGCTCTGCAGAAGTCTAATAGCTGTTATGCTGTCAATGTAAGCCACCTGTAGCCACGGGTGGGCAGTAAAAAGGCTGTACAGAAGATACAGTCTGTACAGTCATGGTACAAGTGCTGTGTACAGACTAATATATTTGCTTGACAAATCAGTTCACTAACTACACTGACAGCCATCTATAATGTTCATGTTATTAGTATGTTCACTACACAGATGGTGTTTCCTGTTTAAACATTAGATCTGAACTGGCTTTTTCCAGTCACGTAGTCACTGCTGCTTAAATCCCTGTACATGTTTGCTACAGCAATTCACTTTAGGGATGATTACATAAACTACATACACCAATCAGGCATAACATTATGACCACCTGCCTAATATTGTGTTGGTCCCCCTTTTTGCAGCCCTGACCCATCGAGGCATGACTCCAATAGACCCCAACAGATCCTTTAAGTCCTCTAAGCTGTGAGGTGGGCCTCTATGGATTGGACATTTGTCCAGCACATCCCACAGATGCTCGATTGGATTGAGATCTGGGGAATTTGGAGGCCAATTCAACACCTCAAACTCGTTGTTGTGCTCCTCAAAAGGTTCCTGAACCATGTTTGCTTTGTGGCAGTGAGCATTATCCTGCTGAAAGAGGCCACAGCCATCAGGGAATACAGTTTCCATGAAAGGGTGTAGATGGTCTGCAGCAATGCTTAAGTAGGTGGTACATGTCAAAGTAACATCCACATGGATGGCAGGAATGAAGGTTTCCCAGCAGCCCGAAGCATCACACTGCCTCTGCCGGCTTGCCTTTTTCCCATAATGCATCCTGGTGCCAGGTGTTCCCCAGGTAAGCACCTCGCATGCACCCAGCCATCCACGTGATGTAAAAGAAAACGTGATTTATCAGACCAGGCCATCTTCTTCCACTGCTCTGTGGTCCAGTTCTGCTGCTCATGTGCCCATTATTGGAGCTTTTTTTTTTTTTTGTTTTAATAGATAAGGTTGTTACAACAAGAGCCCTCATTTTGGCACCTGCTTGTAACCCCTCTTCTACGTCCCCTTGTTCAACTGTACTTGATAGATTTGAACCAGTGGATCTGACTTTTATAGAGCATGTAATGGAACACATGAAGCTCCCCCGTGGTTTTTTTAAGAGTTTTTTTTTTTTTTCTTCTAGCGTAGGACAGTCCATCCTAGATATTGTAAATAGCAGTCTGTCATCAGGGTTAGTTCCTGCGGGTCTCAAGCATGCTGTAATAGAGCTCCTTCTCAAGAAACCTGGCCTTGACCAGACGGTGTTAGCAAATTTTAGACCTATTGCTAAGCTACCATTTATTTCAAAAAAAAAAAAAAAAGAAAGTTCCTTCTCAGGTTAAACCTTTTTTTTTTTTTTTATTGAAGTTTTGTATTAGCATACAGAAATCCTGTAGAAACATGTGAGAACAAGAACATTTACAAACTCAAGCCGACAGTG
>JAVDPK010000383.1:167762-191500 GCA_034780415.1 Cichlasoma orientale
CTTTCAGTATTGCTGCTCCTAAACTGTGGAATGACCTTCCATTATATATTAGGAGTGCTCCTTTATTATCTACTTTTGAGACTCTTCTTAAGACCCATTTTTACCGTTTGGCTTTTACTCCGAGTTAAGACTGTTGCTTTTAGCCTGTTCTTCTTCTTATACATTTCGTGTTTTATGTATTTCTGTATGAATGTGTAATTGTATTTTGTACAGCACTTTGTTACAGTTCCTGTGTTAAAAGTGCTCTAAAAATGTAATAAAGTAAAGCTTTCGGTGGGTCACAGGTTAGCGTGGGCACCCTAACTGGTCTGCATCTATGCAGCCCCAAACACAGTAAACTGTGCTGCTCTGTGTATCCTGACACCTGTCTATCAGAACCAGCATGAACTTTTAGCTCCACGGGCTACAGTAACTTGTCTGTTCGATTGGACCACACGGGCCAGCCTTCGTTCCCCATATGCATCAGTGAGCCTTGGCCACCCATGACCCTGTCACTGGTTCACCACTGTTCCTTCCTTGGGCCAGTTTTGACCCCTGCAGACCAGGAACACCTGACAAGAGCTGCAGTTTTGAAGATGCTCTGACCCGGTCGTGTAACCATCACAATTTGGCCTCAAACTCGCTCAAATCTTCACACTGCCCATTTTTCCTGCTTCTAACATCAACTTTGAGGACAAAATGTTCACTTGCTCTATTTAACTGTAAGCAGGGACCATAATATATGAAATCAATGTCATGTTATACTTAATAAGAGCAGGGACATACGTACTCAGGTCAGAAGTACTCTGCGTGTTCTCTTAGACTTCTGTACAGCTAGACTTCTTTTTGCAACAAATGCTGGTCATTAGAAAGAAACCAGATTTAAGGCTTAAGCACTGGCTTCATTTTTTTCAAATCCATAAACTGCACTTAATGACATTTGTCATCTAGCCCTGAGGTGGTTACCTTTATCTTGTCTCCACCAGAAAAAGCTGAGGTGTTCACACCAAGTTGTTTTTCTCTTCTACTGTAATGTAAACATTAGCAGCCTCCAGTGGTCAGATGGGTTCTCTGGTGATCTCCTGACTCAGGCTCTTGTTGCCTGATTACTGTTGTGATGTTAATGATGCAGGGTTAAAGACTTCTTTAGAATCCATTTTTTTAGGTTAAAGGAAATTCATGCACTTGTTTATTTTCCCTCAGTGATGCCTTTCTAGTAAAGGACTACTTTTCTGAAGCCATGATGCATAATGTGTGTGTGTGTGTGTGTGTGTGTGTGAGAGAGAGAAAGATGCTGAGTGTGTGTCAGAGGCTAGCGGTGCTGTGAGGACTTTAGTCACGAGGGAGACTGAGGAGCACAAAGACTCGGGCTCGGATGGTCAGGATGCTGCTCTCTAGAGAGACACAGGTTCAGAGGTCAGCTTAGGCTCTTCTGGGGAACTGAGTGCATGGGTGGTGGGTGCTGCTGTGTGTGTGTGTGTGTGTGTGTGTGTGTGTTGTGCCTGTCTGTGCACAAACACCAATGTGTGAGCATGTGTATGTGCCCACATGTGCTGGGTGGGGTTACTCACGGTGTAAAATGGATCCCAGTGGACAGGCATGTTCAGGACAGGTCCCTGTGGATGGAGAGAGAAAAAGGAGAGATGATGAGGCTTGGTGACGGTTGGCTGATGGGGTCCAGCGGGGATGGAGCAGCCTGCTAATGAAGAGCCATCTGAGGCCTCCATTCACCTTGAACATGGGGCGCTGCAGCTGCCCTGACCTTGGCTTTGATCCACAAAGATGCTTGACCCCTACCATTCCCCCAGAGCTCCCCCCCACCATCTGGACAGCACACATGCATATGTATACATATGTGCGCACACCCACAGATACATATGCATGTACACGTATGTTGCTCCATATATGCATGCACATATGTCCACACAGGTATGAGGAGCAGGTGTCACACCTGCACTGATATGCTGCGTGCCATCTATAAGTGCAGATCTTTGTCACCTGTAATGGCAAAGAAACAGAAGGCAACCAGGGGGCAGGGAGAAAAAGGGCCATTTCTCAAATGTGTAAAGTGTTGGAGTTAATGGGCTTTTCTCTGTATAGCTGCCTCTTCCACCCCACCCTCATAACTCCAATCAACCACCACAGTGTCTCCAGATATCATCTCCTAACTAAAGTTGTTTTACATTAGCTCAGACTTGGGAGGGTTTTGTTTTTTTTTCTCGTTACTATCCCAGTGTTTGCCACGCTCCATAAACATTACATTGGTTTTCCTTTCTTCTCCCTAATAAGAATGCAGCCACTTGGAACGTAGGGGTTCCTTGGAAATTCCCAAAGTGGTTCTACAAACTCTCTTCCCACACTTGCTTGTTTTTCTCGTCCTCCCTGTTCGGCTGTAAATTACAGTTATGTCACGGGTGACTTGAGTTGCGTTCCATCTGTGGAAATGTAGACCTGTCTGCATTTTCCTTTTTATATTTCATCCCTCGCTTTATGAGAATTTTTTTAGTGCACGGGATATGGGTTTAGCCTTGTGTGATACAGTTCATCAGGAAGGCTTTCATAACGGGTAACATTTTCAGAAAGTATACCATTTTCTATGCTTTTTATACACTTTTCCAGCCTCACAAACATGAATATTTACCAGGAACTCATCATCTGTAGCTGGAGCTTATTTTGCTCCTAAAAGTAGGTCAGTGTCAGCGGGTTTGGTTTCCGTAACGTGGACGTAGCCTTTGCATCATTGTTCTGGACGTGTCCCTTGATTACGATACTGCATGGCGGTAACAGCATCTGTGCATATGCAGGGGAACAAGCTGTGCCCATGCCTAAGTAATTAGAGACCAGCATAAAAATGAGAGCGAAGGCAAGATTACCCCTCACTGTGCATCAGGTCTGATATCTCTGCAACAATTTTTTTTTTTTTGTTTTTACCACAGGTAGCATCTCACATTTACTTAAGTGAGCTGATCATGGCTCTCACTTTCGCTCATCCCCGAAATACCTTCTATTAGTCTCCCTCACCACCTGTCTTTCTCCCCTCTCCTTCTGTCATATTCTCTCTCGTCTCGTGATTATTCTGCACTATCTCCCTTCATTTTATTCTGTGAAGTTTTTTTTTTCTCACCCACTATAATCCATTTGTCTAACTTGGATAGAGGGCAGCGGAAGGAAGTAGTGGAGGAGAGGCGTGTGTCAGGGAGAGAGCGTCTGCTCCAGCTGGAGTCAATATTTGCTTTAGGAATCTCAATAACAGGCCTGCAGTCATCTGCATCTCTGATAATGGACAGCCATATGGCTCTGTTGACCCACGCTGTGCTGAGCTTCTCTCGCCCCATCATTCCTTGTTTTTAATTTATCAGCCTCCTTTTAAGTTCTCTCGTTTCTTCTCATCAAGTCCGTCTTTTTTCCTGTATTTTGCCGTCCACTCACCACCTCTCTTTTTGCAAACATCCTTTCTGTCGTTCATCCACAAAAACCTGGGTATGACCCACCACGCAGCGCTCTGACCCAAGTTACCATGGCAGCAGAGCCTGGGATGCCCATTCTTTGTCCAACACCGTTTCCAGCAAGTGACAGAAAACAGTGACGTTGCATGTCTGGCTATGACAGGAAGACAGATACAGAGCTCACGGTGAAGTGCTTTTACGTGCTTGAAGCCATGCTGCTCTGCATCTCCTAAATGGAGGTGTTGGCAAAGAACGATCAGTTAGGTGCAGCGTATAGTCGGCAGGTCTCACACTTAATTTTTTTTTTCCTGTTCCTTTTCTTTTACTTTAGGAGGGAAATGTGAGCTTTTATTTTAATGGATTTCTTAATGTTCTGTCCTGACAAGTGTCCAAATGAGATTATGTAAGATTTTTTATTTTTATTTTTTACAAACATTCTTTGCAAAGTAAACTTTTCACTGTGCTTAAGTCACGTATTTGTTTAAGCAGCATGTTTAATTTCCCCCTCATTAATTAGACATTCGGTGAACTAAACAAACTCACCGCACTCCCTTTTATCCTTTCCTTTATTCTTTGTCTTACTCTGCCCTCTGTCCATTTCTGACTCTGAGCAGCTTGGCCATCGTACCCTCTGGTGTGTCCCGGCTCAGGTGCCCGTCATCCCCGCTTTGCTACGGTTCCCCTCAAAGCCATTGGTCATGGCTGCATTGGCTCCTGCTGTGGCGGCATGTGCCCGCAGCAGGCCCCCTGCCCAGTCACTGTCTCGTCCTATCTATCTAACCCAGACTAGAGCCTCTCAGCCCGGTCCAGCCTATCTCCGCTCAGCCTGGTACAGCGTTGGCGTCAGCGGCGGCCCAGTGTCACTCCACCCTGGCAATCATAATGAGATGAGGGGGAGGAGGGTGTCGGTGTTCAGCAGCGAGAGCTGTGTGTGTGTTTCAGAGTGAGAGTGTATGTATTTGTCAAGCAATTTGTCAGGTGTCATCTGTGAAGGAAACATGACCACAGCAGACAGCTGAGAATATTCAGACTCATTCTCAGATATGCGCGCACACACTGGTGTATCTCAGAGCATTTAGTATCATTATGCCTCCAGATAGACCTTTTTACTCCAATAGTTCACTGCACCATATTTCATCCAGCACTTGCCGCCATTCCACAACATGATATATCAGCGATAATGATATGATAATGGCCATCAGAATGTTTTCCGCCCTACCCAGCAGCCTTTTTGTGGGCTTATTTGTTTATTTATTTATTGGAGCTTTCTCATTTCAAATCCAGCCCATCCATCCTGCATGCTGGCTGCCCAGGCCCCAGTCACTGCTTGTCACTCTGAATTTCAAATGGCTCCAATTTTCCCCCTGATGGCACGGAGAAGTGGCAGGCAGCACATCGGGGAGGGTGGTCCTAGACATGCTGCCTGCAGCAGGGGTTCTATTAGAGCGAAGAGAGGGATGAGAGGTGGAAGAGGACAGGAGAAGAGAGGTTTTGAGCATCATGCCAGTAGTGATGTATTCTTTCTTTCTTTATGATTATTGTGGAGACTGCATTCTCATTTTGAGGTTTGTGTGGCATGGCTGATTGTTCCATCTTTGCTTCTGGCTGGGTTGCTGATGGTGGATGATGCTGCCCTGCCCGGTAAAGCTGCCACTCACTCCCGCAGTAACATTTATGAATGCCGCGCATCCAGAAAAATGTAGCTGTTATTTCTCTTTATTTTTTGCAACTGTTGAACTCTCTAACAGATAAACTGATATTTCAATGCCCTTCTGAAATATAACTATCGTATGAGAATACACGGCGTCACTGCTGCCTCCTGTCGTCATGTTGTTTTCCTTAATGAGACCTAACCAGCTATGAGGAGCGGGCGCTCTACTTGGAGGCCATTGTTCAGAACCACAGAGAGGTCATGACCTTTGAAGACTTTGCCTCACAGGTTTTCTCCCCCTCCCCTGGCTATCCTATGAGTGGGACAGGTGAGAAATGAACCACACTGCGATTCTGTCTTCTTCCACATTCTTTCCACTCCACCTCTTTCTGTCTCTCCATCTCACTCCTGCTTCATTACCTTTGGATATTTTCCTCCTGTGCCTTCTTCCCTTTCTTCATCATCTCTCTTCTTACCTTTTTTTTTTCCTCTGTATCAGTCTCTCCTCTTCCTTCAAAACACACCTGTCCAAACCTTTTGCCTCCTCCACCCCCTCTTTCTCTCCACTCCAACCCTACGCCGGCTGATGAATATCAAACGACGGGCCCTGGCTCTTCACGCTGCCCGTCTGACTTCAAACACTTTCTCCACTTCCTCATGCCCCACTCACACTACTTTGTTCATCTCTTCTTTTTTCAAACCGCATCTTTCCATGCAATTACTTTCCTATGAATATAAGCAGCTTTTTAAATGGCAGTTGCAGGCTGTGTGTGTGTGTATGTTTGTGTGTCTTCATGAGCTCATTCACCAACACTTAAGAGATCCGACCAACAAACAGCAGCTCTCGGATGTCAGCACAGCGCTCTTATCATCCGTGATGAATAGAATGGAAAACGTGTCTTATCTTGTTCTTCCTACTTGTTCCAGCAGCGATCGATCTGCAACAGCACTGAAATCAATACAGGATTGCACTTTTACACTCTATTGGATCCTGACACACGTTCTGTTTTGACAAGAAAAGCACTCCACAATCCCACACCGTCGACGTCCTGTCATTATCAAATCTGTCAGAGCTCATGTTTTGGAGGTGGTTTACGGTGTGTGCTGTATTTTTGTGCTGTATGTGGGCATGTGAAAATTAACTGTCTATATTTGAGGGGGGCTGTCTTATGTCTGTGTCGGACTTCAGATGTTCAGGTGTGATATTCAGGCAGGCAGGAGGTGGTGAGACACATTACCATACAGTTGGGCAGGGGTGTAAAATCTCCCATCCTTGGTGCTGAACAAGCATGAAGGGAAGATGCAGGGGTGCACATAAAGAGGGGAGATGGTGAAAACCAAAGATTTAATCACCCAAACCAGCTGATCTCTGATATCTGCAGGTGAAAATGTGGCAAAGGAAGATTTTTGGTACCTGAAATTGTGTGGTTCTGTTTGTGGTCTACTTATAATCTGATGATGATGTTTTAACTGTTTATTAGCAGTTTTTTATTGTAAACAATGTCCAGTGTATGAACAAGAAGGCTTCCATATTATTTTGGAAGCCCCCAAAAACCTGGCTGTTGCCCCAGCTAACCCAGTTAATGTGTTCCCAGATTGCTTTGTGGCTGGTCTGAGAGAGGTTAGCCAGAGCTGAGAATAATGTTTCACAGCATGGGACGTGTGCTGCGGCGAGCGCAAGAAGCTAAGAAGTATAATAAGGTCTGTGAGGTTATTGTGCCAGGCTCCCACTGAACAGCAATATTCCATTTCTCCAGAACCTGTCTAAACGGGGCAGCAGATATGTCCATATGTATAAAAGCACTGATCAAACCCACGGGACTGGGTGGTAATTCTGGTGGAAAACAGAAATAAAAATACTGTGATAACGGTGTGTTTTTCTTACAGGACTGTGCAAAAGTCTTGAGCCAACCCTCATTTCCTTATATTCCACTAGGAAAATGGAAACACATGCAGCCATTTATTGGAACGTGCAAACATGCATGCAAATGCAAAAATGGGGTTTGTACAATTCTAACAAGCTTGGAAGTCGATAATTGGTTTGGCCACCTTTATTCTTCCGGGTGGTTTTGCATCGTTAATAAAAATGATGTTCATAATTCCATCAGTTTTGACATCACTCGCTGAAATGCAGCTGTGACCATGACGGTGACGTGCCGTGACCTGCTGCCACTGATTTCAGTCCAGTTCTTGTGTAATGTGGCGTACCTCAGCCTTTTCTCCCCGTTTCCCTTCCTTAAGAACAGCTTCCTGGCAGCCGCCCTTCCACTGAGGCTGTTTCTGATGAGGCTTCAGTGAACAGCAGGTCTTAGGTCTTTGCTGGTATTTTTCCTGTTTCTTAAGGACGTGACTTTCAGATGCTGTTCATCTGCTGTGGATATGTTTTTAAGGCCTGCCACTTATTCTTTTGTCCTCCACTTGTCCAGTTTCCTTCTTTTTTAATAACAGCTAATAAGCTCTTTGGGAATCACCTTGTTGCTGCTAAAATACTATTTTGTCAAATATCTTTGGTCTTTTTCATAGATTCAGCTAAAGCAAAGGGAACTAATGTGTTTTTGTGACAGGCTGCTGGTGACAAAGTGCTTAAAGATACAATTTAAATTGGTTCTTTACAAAGTTGTCTGGTTCATACCTTGAGTTTGGCACCTTTTTTATGCTTCAGTGGTAACAAAACGTTCCTGTGTAAATGGTCAGGCATGAGGACTGGACTGAATATGAAGTGAAAAAGCAGCCGATGCCCAAAGAAAAGCTGAAAGGCTCAAAAACACTCTAAAACATTGTGAGAAAGTCCGGCTCCTTTGAAGCAAAATATGGAAAAATGAGAGGTGGTAAAGACTTTTGCACAGTACTCTATGTGGATTGCAGAATTCAGTAAGTCACAGCTAGCTTCTGTAACACTAAATCAGGCTGTCAAAATGTAAAAGAGTTGAAATTAAAACAAAATCTGCATATTTAACTTCAAAATCCAGCAAATAATTACATTTAAGATGCAGCCAGAGAAAAACTGATATCATTGTTGCAGACTATTAATATTTTCTTATCTTTAGCAACAACTCTCACAACTGTTTGTGTGATTTCATGTAATTTGTCATTGCTGTGTTTCCATAAGTATGATGTGTGTGTGATGCGTCAGGTCCCATACGCTTTAATGCGTCTCACCAGGCTTACAGCTATAAATGTGTCTGTGATGGCTGGCTGACACTGCTCCTCATTCTTCCAAATGTGCTATCACTCTCACTCCCATGCTTTTTCTTTTTTGTGTGTGTGTGTGTGCGTGTGCGTGTGTGTGTGTACACAAGTTTGTCCATCCATCTGTCTGTTCACCCATCCTGCTCTGGCTCTCATTGCTGCCACTAACATGTCACTCATGCTCCATGACAGCGTGCAGGCGTTGGCCGGGGATGGTTTGGGACATGGAGTACCCCTGGGCCAAACTGGACTGTAAGACTCTGCCTGCTTCCTCCATACTAGGCATGACGCCCAGCATCGGCTTGCTAACATCCATCCCTCCATTTAGGTCGCCCTGAAACTTACCATCTTCAGATAACTAAGGGTTGCGCTCGATTTAGCAGCGGGTTTTGAATTTAAGCCCTGCACACTAATTGCTAAATAAAGCGCTCCTGCAGTTTCACCAGTTTGCTGTAAGGCATGCAACCTGAGCCCTCTCCTGTCCCTCATCCATCTCTTTACCTTCTTGGCTCGTCTGTGTCTTCGATAACCTCATTCTCCAAGCTCCTGAATGTAACCCCAGTCTCACCCCACAACTTCGGTCGAGCATCATGGCTTCCTGCATGAGCTAGCCCATCTGTCACACATGGACCAAAGACTCCATCCTCACCGCTCTGCCCTCGATGTGCTACAACTTTCACCACTTTGCTGCATTTTGAGTGTTTTTTTTGTTATTTTGTGATCATTCGCTTTACTTTTTAAAATGATTAACTGCACACAAGAAACCCATTTTTTCTCTCTGGATAAAAGTACATAAAAGCTCCCGTGACCCTCTGAGGTGCCCCGGCATCTTTCCCCTCTCTCATGCTAACCCTCTCAGCTCGTAACATTGGTGCTAGATGCTTTCCAGCCTCCTGTTTCCATGTGAACTGAACACCATTCATGTTGGGATTTTTCAAAATGGTCTCAGTTTTCGAAAGTCTGAATAAGTTTGTCTGTTGGAAAAATGGCATTTGTTGATTAAGTCATCACAGAGATCAGTTAACCTTTTCTGACCTTTAAGCCTTTCAGCGAGCGCGACACCACACACGCGCTGCCTGAAGGTCCCTCCCTCCAGCCCTGAGAGTTTTTCCTTTCAGCAGCGTCGTGTTGTGTCCTCCTGTAGCGTGGTATGGTGTGTGTGTCCACTGCTTTCTCACATGATCCTTTACTCTTTTTTTTTTTTTTTTTTTCTTCTTCACCCCCCTTTTAGATTAAAAATATCTTAAAGGTACCAAATACTGTGTGTGGTGAAGGTAAGCCCCAAGTGAAGACCGGAAGCTTGTTTTGGTCCGACAGCCTTCCTACCTACCCTTCGCTCGTTCACTCATTCTGCCTGTTTCCCCCCGACCTCTCCTTTCTCGTTCAGTACTAACCAAGCTTTATTTACTGAGTGCTTTGACAAGGGGAGCGGGACAAAAAAAAAAAATCAGGCTGTTTATTTGGGTATGTCCTACTGTTTAGGCCAGGCTGGTAATTGAGAGTGATGCACGGTGGGGACAATTAGCACCTGACTAAGTAGCAGCATGAACAATACGGCTACACTTCTGGCCCTCGCTTCTGCATGTGGCGCGCCTTTATCTCTTCCCCCAGCAAACACTTTTTTCTTTCTCTCCCCCCCTCTCAGCCCCCCCACCCCTGTCATTTCCTCCTGTTGGAGTGTGCCTGTTTGCCTGGGGGCAGACTCTGAGACTAACACCTGCCGCACTGGAAGACGTCTTTGTCGTCTAAAGCCTTGTTTGAACTGCTGCAGTGGGGACCAATGGGATAGCAGGGCCATTTAAAGAGTCGCTTTGTTTTCTCTCTCTCTGTTTCTCCTCTCAATCAGAAATGAACCTCACCGTAAGGCAGTTTTGGCCAAGTAAGGAGCGGACGTGCTGGGTTATAATGATGATAATGATGACACATTAGCCTCTTCTGGATCTGTTATTTTTCCCACTTAGTAGCTTACTTGGAAAATTAATTCTTACAAAAGGCCATACAGTGAGGAACATCATTTAGACACTGAAGCGCCACAGTGGTAGCGATGACTGTTTAGTGCAGCATGTCTTTAATGGCTGCTAAACGAAAAGGGAAGTCTGAGTGTGTCTGGATCGCCTTTAATAGTCTGTCGTATGTTTTTACAGTGGATGCATTTTGAAAGTGTTTACTGTAGGAATGAGTACAATACGGGAATGCAGTTTGTCCTGCCCACATTTTTAGCCAAGCCCAACCCTTTTTTTTTTTTTTTTTTTTAATATATATATTCATATGCAGATTTGAGAATGCATGTTCAACCCCCCCTCACCTCCCCTTTAGCCCTTCACAATGCCCACACCCAGCGTTTCATCCACGGCCCAGCCTCCTCTCTCAGTGAGCCGTGGCTCTAGATGCTGCCGGTGTCCACTGTGCGGCTGAGTGTCTGTTACTCCAGCCATCTGCCATTCCTTTTAGCCGCTGCAACTTGAGATGCCTCCGAAAAATGGCAGGAAATAAAAGGATAGGAAAGAAAATAGGCAACCAGATGCCACCTCAACAAAGCAGAAAAGTTGTTTAAACTCGAGGCATGGGGCCAAAGCAGGTGGGGGGGTGTGTGGGGGGGCCCCGTAGTTTGGGTTTGGTCAGGGGCACAGTGAGGAAGTCGACGTTCACAATACTTGATTGTCCTCGCCAGCATTTCATGCCCACCTCCCAGCTTATTACGGTTTGCCATAATCATTGAAGTGAAGTTTTTGTGGAAAAGGAAAATGTTTGACAATAGGACGGCTCCACATGTTCACAACAAGAGCGTAATGTGTAATTTTGTTTTCATTCAAAGCATTCTGCTGTCACACTGTGAATTGAACACTTTCTTTTTTTTTGCTACAAACGTCGCCTCATTTTTCACATCATAAAAGCAAAAAAAAAAAAAAAACCCACCTATGGGGGGATAAAGGCGGCTTCTCTTTTAACCAGCTCTGCTTCTCTGCAGCATGTGAAAAAAGCATGTGATTTCTGAGATGCGCCACCTTGATTTAAATTACGCCAAACTCAAATCCCAACACTCTTATTTTAAAGTTGGTATTTTGTGAATGTTGGTGGAAATCCAATGAATTGGGTAATCCTGGTTTTGGGAGCAGCCACGTGCATGACGGAGCATGCTGGGATATATAACAATGAAAGGAATCCCGCTAAAGCCTGCCACATTTAACCCTCCCTCTCTCTCTCTCTCTCTCTCTGTTTTTGCTCTACAAACTTTTCCTCCATGTCTTTCCCAGGGTCCTTCACCGGCAGCGGAAGCACCGAAGCCGGAAGCATCACCACGACAACGGATTCGGTCGACCAGGTGTCTCCCACCATGCCCCGTGCCACAAAGAACCGAGTTTCTGGAAAACTCCGCCGATCAGCCAGCGCTATAAGCAAGTCCTCCAACTGAGCTCTTCAACCCGCCCCCGTCCCCCCCACCTGAGTGCAGCCTTTAGTCTGTTCTGTAAGAGCGTCACAAACCAGCCGCGACTGCAAGAAATTCGTTTTTCTTCTGTTTTATTTACATTAACTGGAGCATTCTGCAATTTTAATTTAAGTGGCAATCATAGATTTTCTTTCTTCTGTTTTTTTTTGTCTTTACATTTCACTTTGTTGTGGTGTTCGTGGAGATGGATGTGAGAGTAAGCTATTTATGTTCCGTTGGTTTCAGCGTACGAACGAGCAGCACAGGAAACAGCCTGCCACCATTTTTATTCCCGTTTTCTGGTGCGCTGGAAAAACACTTGAAGTTCTTACTGTCGTACGGTAATGGGAGACTGTTTCTGTATTTCATCTGTCCCAGCACTTCATGTAACAAAGCACTGATGACACAGCTGTAAATGACACCATGCTAAAACTGCACAAGTTTGGTATCCATTTATAAACATGTCTGCCTTTTTATACCTCTTTTTGCATCTGCATAGCATTTCAGTTAGTGACAGTATGATGCTGTCCTGTCCATGTTGATATTCCTACAGTGAAAAGGACTGCTGAATGGGAATAGCCTCCCCGGAATGATTCGTATTCTCTGCACTGGTACACGGGCTCCTCGGGTACGGAGGCCCTGCAGTGTGCGCAGCCAGAGGCTTTTTAATTGTTTTGAGCACGGAGTGGACAATCAATGATGTCTTTCTAACTTGAGCTGAAATGACATTTGGTTGTTTAGGTTTTTTTTTTTTTTTTTTTTTTTTTACCACTCTAATTTTCCTTTTTAAATGAATTCCAATGGATTGTGTCATTATTTGATTTATGCAACTGCGCCGGAATGAGAAAACACTGCGTTTGTAATTGTTTTCTGATGTCATTAACATAGGCTCATGTCCGGTAATTGAATAAGTTCCTCCTGTCTCTTTCCTCCGCTATCAGTTTCCCTGTCCTGTGCAGCAAAGACATCGACATTCCAACATTTCCAACATTCCCAACAGACCGACCGCAGTCTTTGCACGCGCTCTCATCAGCGTCAAACGTCTTTGTGTTCTTGGATGTAAATTGCTTTAAATATTATTTGTTGATGTGTGTCTGGATGTTTATAGAGCGGACTGTTTGAATTATTTTGCTGTCTTCATCATGTGGTGTTTAAAGGAAAAATGCCGTCAGAGCCTCAGGTAACTCCATGCACTGGTGTGTGTGTGTGTGTGTGTGTGTGTGTTTCTCGCAGTGCCTGTGTAATGTCTGTCTTCTAAGATGATGTCCCACATTATTCCCCCCCCCCCCGTAATCAATTTTCATCTTCATGGTGTGAAGCAAACCCAGCGTCCCATCTCCTCCTTAGGAGTCTAAAACAAAGCCCCCCATCTCCAAAGTTCACGCCCCACAAGAACAGCAACAGATGGATTTGGCCTTCATTTATAGGTGGTGTGCTGCCACCGTCTTTATCTGTCATTGGAACCGAGCGGGACTGATTCCTCCTCTTTCTCATGATCCTCTTCCCGTGTCATGGCCTCCTGAGGCCGCAGGAGGAGGAGGAGGAGGAGGAGGCTGGGTTTAGGTGGCATGCCAGAGCTGAACTCTTAACAGCCCTCCTAGCAACAGCCAGCCCGGCACTCACGCTCCTCCAACCTGCCAGCTCGGGTTGTCATGGTAGCCAGGTGTCTCCCCCCACCTCCCCTCCCACTCACTCACATAAACACACTATAGACTCTGACCCTCTGAGGGCTCCACCTAAGCTGCAACACTATCCCCCATCTGTTGCACTACTATGCCTTACTGTCCCCATGTTCCTCGCTCGGTTTCTCTACCATCTCACCTCCTGTCTGTTCCCTGAGCAGGATACGGGGAATCCAGACGTCAGGAGGGCCGACAGATCTGTGCTTTTATTTCTTTTTTTCTTTTTTTTTGGTGTTGTTTTTGAGGAATGTATAGATATATAGGCCTGGATCACATCGATGGTTTTAATTTCCCCAAAGCCACTTGAAGGAACCAACCATGACGTTGATCTAAAGATTGTAGCTTATAGAAAATGTCTGTTAAAAGGAGGGCTTGCACCCTCCTCCTAGGAGGATTAGTCACTGGAGCTGTTAGTTCAGACCAAGAGAAGATTGTGTGTCTTATATGCGTGAAGAAATTGAGATAGTCTTAGTTTTAGTATGCTATTTTCTTCTTCTCCTTTTAGAAATCCGTGTACATTGTGTCAAATTTGAGGGCTTCATCGCCCTCTGGATATAAATATAATAATGCCTGTAATATAATCTTTGTATAAGAGGGGTGAAAAAAAGCTTGAAAATTTCATCATTGTCAACATATCAAACAGTTTTTAATGACCGAAGTCCTGCTATCTTTATTAGAAATGTGAAAACTGAAACATTTCATTAAATCAAGTTGAAATTCTACTCATCGTTCTATTCTTTTTCTGACGTGGTGGAGATTTTTAAGGGGTGTGTGTGTGTGTGTGGTTATGATGGTGCTGTTGCCATGGGCTTTCTGACCCTGTCCTGGTCATGCTGGCAGCAACAGGAGTAATCTGACCCTCCTCCCATCTGTCTCCCCTGCTGCTCTGCCCTGCTTAGGGGAGCATAATGGAACCCCACCAGGAGGTACAGGTGCAATCGGTTGCAGCACCTACAGGTGCCCTGCCTCTCCTGGGCCGCGTAAAGACGCAAGAAAAGTACTTGACTGTAATTGAAGGCCTTAAATTGCGTGCGTGAGAAAGAAACCTAATGTTGCCCCATTTTCACCCAGCTCAGCACTGTTCGCCTGTTTGTCACTGACTCAGAGATGTTACGACAGAACAGGCTGACATCCCTGTGAGTACTACCAAATTGTGTTATTTCATGTGTTACACTGCCAGCTGCAGTCAATTTTCACACTTCAAATCTCTTTTTCTTAATGTATTGTTGCCTGGGGGAGGGGGGGGGCACAAAGTTTGGCCTGCACCTTGCATCGGTGCAGAGTTTTAATAAGCACAAGAACTCTGCAGAAGCAGGAAAGGAGGAGTTCAGGATGGTGTAGAGGTGAGATTTTTACACCACATTAGTCTTTCAGTGGAGTTTTTTCCATCACTGATGGGCCTGTGAGATCAGTTATGTGTTGTGTTAAATTACCACTAACTTAATGTTTTATGGGTTCTGGAGGTCAGACATGAAGCCAGTTGTGCCCTGATGAGTCCTAAATCATCTGAAAACCACCAGAAAATCGAGCTGTGTGAGTTCTCCAAAGCAGACAGATGTTTTACTGCTGCAGAGGTGAGCTCTGATCCGCCACCTCTTTGTCCTGCTGTCATGTCTTGACGTGGTATTAAGAAGGGAATTTATGATTAGGCCTTAAGTGCTTCTCTGGGGCAGCGAAACGGCGTCTATTGAGCCACTGCAGCAATGATTTACGCAGAATAAGTCTGATATCGAAGGCAGAGGGGGGTCCAGCCAGGGGAGTTTGACTTCGTCCTTGTTAAAGAGCGCTAAAGAGACTCGCGTCATTTTTGGAGTGTCACCCAGTGTGGGAGAGGTGGTGAAGAGGAGAAGTTCCAGGTTTTGAATGGTGACTCAGTTTCATTTCACACTGTCAAAGTTTAACAACTTCTCATCTCGCTCCTTTGCTCCGGGAGAGGCTGTAAAAATCAGCTTTAAACCAACTGATGAGGCCTGAAAAATGTGACATGAAAGCGCTTCCTGTGGCTCCTGAGACGCTCCGGCTGCAGAACACGTTTAGGCAAAAATGCAGCAACATTGATTCAAAGTCACGAATCTATGAGTACAGTTTAAAATGTACGGAGAAAACGAGAGGCCTTTATTTCATCACGAATGTCACTTTGATATGTTTTCACGTGTTTTTATGTGTCAGACTCTGGCCTGAAAATAAAAAGCATTCCTGCATTTTCCCACATATTTCCGGCTTTCCCCCAAAACAATGCAGGACTGGGATGAACATCGTGTTTTAATAGGAATTAGTGAAACTCCGTCAAGAAACATGAGGAGTCTTCGTTGGGAAATAAAGTTCATTGATGCCGTGCGCGGCTTCCTGTGTGTGAAAAGCCTCCTGAGACCACGTGTCCTTTTGAAAATATTTTTTATTTCGATAGACAACAACGATATACACATACAATCAAAGCGCTATAAAAGCCAACATTTAGGAAAATAACTTGTCCTTAAAAAAGATTGCATCTAAGGTAAGAGCTTTACGTTTTTCCTCTTTTTTTTTTTAATTAATTTTTTTGTTTGTTTATTTTTTACAAGAGCCGTCGGGATTGGGGATTAAAACCCGACCCACGACATTTATCACAACTCATAAATTTGACAAAAGAAAACAAAAAAACAAAGATTTGGCTATACGACATGTAAACTGCCAGAACGATTCACAGGGAAAAAAATCACAACAAACACAGCAATAAGTTACATAAAATAATTAGAATAAATAAATAAATAAACATATGATGACAAATATTGCAACAATCTTCAAGAATAATAATAAAATATGTGCCAGCATTCAAATTAAAACAATCTATGTTGACTTTTTCTTTTTTTTAAGGCAGTTATACAGCGGGATTTGGATGTGTACGTAGGCTATTTCGGACTAGGCTTATTTGTATACTAAAGGCATTTGTGGTTCTACTAAACAGGGAATTCCTCAGTCACTCGGTTTTTTTTTCCATCAAGACAAAGTAAGTTCTGTCATTCACAAACTAGCGTAAAGCTACAGTGACGGAGCATCACGGTCGGTGAAGTCAACAGACTGATGGGGAAAAAAGGATTTCTGAGAAACTGAAAACATTTCTTAGGTCTAGAAGCTATCATTGAACATGTGCTGTCCTAGAAAAATACCTTTAACAGTCAAACTAACGCTTTGTATTTTTTTTTTCATCTTGATAAACTAATTTGAGAAAGAAAAATCTCAAAATAGGCCTATATGTAATTCAAATATAGAGAGAAGCATTCAACAATCACTGATTGGCATGGAAAAGACACCACTTAAACATTAAACCGCCCTGCCTTTCATTGGCCTAAAGTTATGGCAGTGAGCATTACAAACTTTGTTTTGTTTTTTTTTTTCTTTTCGTTTTTTTTAAACCCCGAATCCACTTTTTTTTTTAATTCACTTTTTTTTTCTGAATTTTCCCCCATCAAAGGCACGAGTTCTGTGTTGTCTTTAGCAGGCGGGGCGCACCGGCATTTGGAGCAGGATCACCTGCCTGTTCTCCGAGGGGTGGCACTTGTTTATGTGCCTGGTGAGCCCCGGCGAGCTGTAGAGAGTGGCGGGGCAGTACTTGCACGGGTAAATCTGGGAGGAGTGCATGAGGCGCAGGTGTCTCTCCTGACCGGCTCTGCTGGTGAAACTCTCCCGGCACACCGGGCACAGCAGGCAGTCCACCGGGCTCAGATTGAGGGGGCTTTGGTTTGAGGCTTCCTCTGAGGATGGGGATGATGATGATGCTGAAGAGGAGGCGGACTCCGGAGTCTGCTCTGCCGGGCGGTCGCTGGTTTGAAACCCGTGCTCCTCTAGCACTTTCTTTTGCAGGGCCTGGTGTCCCATGACGTGTTTTCTTAGGCATGCCTGTCGCTTAAAGCGCTTCCCGCAGAAATGGCAGTCATATGAGCCATCTTCAGAACCCGATTCAGACAGACCTGGACTCGGGGTGTCTCTGTCACTCATGTCTTTGGCTTCGTCGGAGACTGACTTGACACCTAGCGGTGGCATTTTGGCCATTTCAGGTTTGATGCCCTGTGCGGGTGGCATCGCTGGCGCGCCGGTGGTCCGGGGTTTGTGCCAACGGCGGTGAGAGGCGAGGTTTGCCGGGCAGCTGAACATCTTATCGCACTCAGGACACCGGTACTCGACCCTGACTATGCGGGAGCACTTGTGCTGAGCTAGGGAGAAGGGATCCGCGTACGCCTCCTTGCACAGCTGGCACACAAACTCCCCCAAAGGTTTGTTTCCTCCGGAGGACTGAGCCCTCGGCTTCACCTCCACCGGCCCCTCTTTGATTTTGAGACCAAGCACCGGTGAAGTCGTCACCTCGTCTTCAAAGTTGAGTTTTCTAATGGCTTTGGGTTTTTTGGAGGCGGGTTTAGATTTGCGCTCCGTTCCATCAGCTGCGGGTCTTTTGGTGCCGACCCGGTTGCTTGGTCCCGGGAGGCTGCTGGTGGTGGTGCCGCTGCGGCTGCTGTTGCTGGTGCCGATTTTCAGGTCGACCGGGGCGTACAGGAGATGATCCAGACCGGAGAGGGAGGCGGGTGTTGGGAATGACTCGGCAGAAATCGGCGAGCCCAGATTGAAACTTCGCTCAAAATATCCCCTGTCGTGCTCTTTGCTAATGGGCCGGGTGGGGCTGTAGAGGGCTTGGCACACCGCTTCTGGGTTACCGAACTGTGCCGGCTTCTCCATTCTTGGCACCGGCGCGTCAGCTGCGGTGAAATCCGGCGATGCCGAGGCGCGGTCCGGACTGGACGCCACGGACATCGGCGGGGAGGGGTCCGTCTGACTCGGCAAGGCAGCTGGGGTGGGTGGCTCCTGGAGGTCATCATCGTCTGACCGAGTCCTGTAGGAAACATGTGCAGATTTCTTGTTTCTTTTTACCAGGAATCCTTTGGGCATCTTGGCGAGTAACAGCGAAAAGGCACTTCGGGGAGGTGGGTGAAATCTGGAGTATCCAGGTTTGAAAAATATGGCAACACTAGAGGCTTATGGGACTTTATCTCCCCACTATATCGATCCCTCTGTTGCTGAAATGTTTTCGTCTCCAAGGCATAGCTCCACTCTTTTTATGCCGGAATGATGCTATTGTTCTCGCCCCCCCTGTTGCAGCATCCCCGACCAATCGGATGAAACCAAGATCCCAGTGGGTTTTATTGTGGGAGGGCTCAGAGCCTGGGTTTGGTGGATTTCGTTGGAGGATGTGCAGATAGCTTAGCAGATGTACTGGCGGTTTATTACATTAATGTGTGCGCTCAGCCCCTCCCCGACAGAGGCACACGCCGGGACCTCCTCTTTTTACGGTCTGATGGGCCCCTACACAAATGCACACGTGCCGCTGCTTTGTGGTTCTCCTCTGGGGGTCCCGGAGTTGCCAAAAGGAAATGTCCGTCACTGCCACAATTATCACAATTTCAAATTAAGACAGGGTGAGACAAGCTTTGTTAAATAGAAACCCAAAGGTGTGTTTCTTTACGTTTCTGCTGTGATGTTGGTCAGAGAGGCGCTTCAGCTGAGAGACGGCGCACATTCACTTTATTTTTACCCCTGAACATTTTTCTCCCCTCGCTCTTGACTCTTTTACGCATGACCTTTACGCACATTCCGCAGCCACATTAACGAACTAAAGACAGTTTTATAAAAACCTTCATTTTTTTTATTATCACGTCTTAAATAAACACTACAGAGGGAGTGTTTCTTTATTTTAGGGCACGTGTCTGTCTCGGTAGTTTAACTCGACATATAAATCAGGCATCTCGCTGCATACATAAGTAATAAGAAGGCCCTCTGGTCTTTGTGCACAATGGCCACGTCTGCCCGTGCTTGGATATCCTGTCTCTCTTTTTTCCCGTTTGAAAGGCAAATTGACCTCTTAACTGTGAAACGGGACTCACGGCCAATCTGGCCCACAGCTAGACGCGTGCTGGGCGGAATCAGTGCTCCAGACAAAGAAGGCCGCAGCCGAATCTCGTGTTGTAAAAATGCTGCACAGATATTCAGAGCTAAAATGTAGCTGATGTAGCTGCTGGGTGGAGAGCCAGCCAGAGTGTTTTCAGGATGTTACAAGTTGAGTTCAGTTCTGCGGGAAGAAGCTTCCAAGTTTGGATTTTGTTGAATCCGCGTTTTAAAAACAAGAATGATTTTTGATTTACTTTTAAAATTTCTCAAATCGAAATTCAGCTTGAATTAAACATATTTTGCAGCTCCTCTCCGTCTAACAAAGACAGATTGTACTGTTGAGTATTTCTCTTCACCGTCGCTGCTCTGGGATTTTCTCATATTTTGTGTATAGGTTAGTTTTTTTTTTCTCTCTATAATGGCTAAATGTATGCGGCAGTGCGCCACTTGGCAGAGTGTGCATTCTTTCCCCTTTCAGTCGGCAGACCAGGGAGGAATTAATCTCCATCATCGGACATTGTTCCCCTCATTTGCATAAAGCTGCAGTATGACCAAGTCAAATAATTGCACAATCGGAGCTGAGCCGCAGGCCTGCGCCTTCCTTTCAATAGACCTCTGTGCCCCGGTGCCTTCTCACCTGCCTGCAAACACACCGTTATGTTGGGTAGAAATGCTTAAACCATAAATTTGCTAAATAATAATTTAACAAAGTTTTAAAATGCTCATTAGGTAGAATTAAAACTGCACAGAAGCCTTAAATGATTTAATTCGGTGACTGAACACGTTTAGAAGTTTTCATCGAGAGTGACATTTCTGTGAAGTTTAAAAGTTCACTTCATGCAATCGCAGCTGTATTTTTTTTATGTTGTTGTGTTTTCACGGGCTTCATTGATTCCTGGAGGTAATTATAGATTTTCTCTAAATTATAATCCTCTCTGAAACCTGTTTTTTGTCCCTGTAATGTCATGTTTGCCTCCCCTGCTCTATAACTTGTTGTTCTTTGAGCCCGCGCGTCTATTAGTCGTGGTTTGTTGGGACTACAAGCTTTGATGGCATTTTAACGAGTTCCTCTTTCCCCCGAGATAATTTCTGTGGGGCGCGTGGGCCGCTGTGTTGGCCTTGGCCGTAGAGACGCATGCGCGTGTTTGCTCAGTGGCGCGTGCTGCCCTGCGCGGACGGGAAGCATAGGCGCCTAATTAGCATACAGCTGCAGCTGCTTTAACGCAGGCCCAACTACATCTTTTTAACCCTTATGGCATCCTCAGGGAGTCTGAATCTTCCTCGAATTCGCCTCTTGCTTAGAGGTTACGACGTTAACGTGAATATGCATTATGCGTAAAAGTTTAAAAGACATAAATAAGTAATTTTTAGATTTTTTTTCTTTTAGGTTAAATCAGATTCTTTTGTTTTGTCCAGCCTTCTGCACATAAGCAGCAGCTATAAACAGTTACAGTGATTTCTAAACTTTTGTAGGCGTATTAGTTTATGGCTTAACTGTATTACCAGGAGTCTGATTTGAATACTGGTCCATTTCTGAGCTTGTGGCATCAGAGCTCAGCTCTTACTTCATTGCACCACCTACAGGATGAAGGGTTAAACTTGATGATGCAGGCAAAGTTTACCTCCAGTAACCAGAACTCATCCAGCTCTAATGATCTTTTTACAGGCATCATCATGTAGTTTGTGCTCAACATGAATCCTGGTTACAGATGGAGCTTTGGAGCAGTTTGGTCATTTCACAAAGATTAGATTACACTTATTCTCACTGTAGTTGTACAGACACCTCCTGCACATCCCTGATGAACGATTGCCTCCATGTGCTGTGCCAATCAAAGCCAATTTGAAAGTGCAATAGGACATGACTGTAATTGGTGCTCACTACAGAGCCACATTCAATGCACTGTCAATCAATTATTGTAATGGATTAGCCGAGGTCCTATTCTGGCTGGTTGTAATCTGATAGAGGGCTTTTTCAGCACCATGGAGAGAGCCAGTGAGGGATCCAGATTTAATCAGCCCGGCTTTGGACACAGCACAGCCTCGGCTTCAGCCTTTGTCCCCAATACTGAGAGCAGGCAGCGAGCAGCAAGAGAACAGAGACACAGCAGAACAAAAGAGAGTGTAATGAAGAGATTGTTTTTAAAATATCCCTGTTCCAAACACACGGACATCATTTTTATCAAGGGAAGCAGTACTTTGCTTCTCCTCTGCTTCTCTATTCTCTCCAGCGATAATATTTTCTGTTTGTTAGCATGTTGCCTCTGAGCTACACTGTGCTTTTTCTGATCACACATGTATTTCCCCCCCAATGTGGGAAAGCTACAATTCAATTCATAGATTGAGCAAAAAAACAAACAGCTGTAAAACAGTTTGTATTAATCTTTCAGGTGACTTTCAGCTGCTCACCTTAAACTGAAAATCTGACCTGGAAAACCATCTACAGTCAATGTGGGGGAATTCAACAAGTCACTGTGAGGATGGAGTCTAACTGCTGCTGTAAAGAGCAACAATAGGAAAAGGTTTGTGGAAACCAGACTGTAGAGCCAGAGGATCAATGGGGGAAATTGCCTGTTTAGCAACAAGTGCAGCACGGAGGTCACTGTCTAGACTTTAAAGTGTACTTTGGATGGATGCCCATGAGACCAGGTTACTGTGAAAAGCCCCGTAAAGTGGTATAGCTCTGAGTTTAAGACTAATGGACACCGTAGACTTGACTGGGAATGTCCCTGATGCCATCTGTACTTTTGATGATGATGATGCTGATGACTTTATGACAGCAAAGACAGATGTTTTCTGGCTTTAATGACATTTCTGAAAAGGTTCTGTGGAGCTGGCTGGTAAAATAGTCTTTTTGCAGTATGTGCCGCAGTGCATCTTTAGAGTGAGGTTATGATAAAATCCGAGGCAAATAACAGAGAACACCACGAATGCTTTTAGTGTTTCTTTCAAACATCGTATGATCAAAGATGTGAACAAAGGCTTCAAAGGGACAACACCAGATTTTCTTTCCTTGTAAAGAGCCTGTTATTAAAAAGAGGTCTTTCTGCATATCAGGCATCGGTTGCTGGAGTCCCAGGGGCATGTTTAGCTCTAATTTAGTCATCAAAAACATCAGAGTGTCTCTCAATAATCTCTGCAGTCCATTGGTTGTTTGGGGTGGAGTCCCCTGTCAGAAAGCATGCCCTGGAATGTTAAACACTAATTCACCTCTGAGCGGTGGAGGTGGATAAAGTGATTGTTCTATCTGGGAGCTGATTAAAACAGGCTCTAGCCCGTTTCTCCCCTCTGCGTTCACCTCTGACGTCCATCACATTCATTTCTGTATTCATGAGCGGATGAGAAAGCCCAGGCAGAGCGGCTGCCGTATTACAGATAATAAGGCCAGCGGGCACCACATTCACTGCCACAGGTTTCCCCCCCTGCCCCAGCTCATTCAATTACTCCACAAGAGTTCTCAGAGGCACAGCTGCACTATGGGGGTAAAGAGGAGCAAATTGAGGTACATTCATGTAGACACACACGCACTCACACACCTCATAGATACAAAGAAGTGGAGGAGGTACGCACACAGTAGCGAGTGCAGCCAGCGTATAAAGGATCTCACTGACAGGCATTTGGCTTAGTAGTCAATACATTACACAAGTAGACAACAAAAAAAGGCCCATCGTCTCTTACTCACTGGCTCCCTGAAGATTATATTGATAATGACTCTATAAGAGAAATGAAACCAAGGCCATTCCTCATAGACTCCATATATGAGGTTGCCATTATCTTGATGAAAGTGTAGACAGCAGCTGTATCATCTACAAGCATGAAAGATGGACTCTGGCAGACCTAATGGGCCATATCCTTTATCTATTGATTATTATCCATTCATCTAAAGATGCATTAGGCCCGTGTGAAAATCTCTGTTCGAAACATAACTGTCTGTTTCCTGAATTATTTACAAAGTTAGGTTTTAAACAATGGCTCTAAATGCGATTGTCCACCTGGTGTTATCGCTCAGGAGAAGACTGGCTGCTCTCCGTGGTACTGAACTTCTCCCCTGGAGTTTACAGCAGCAGCTGTCTCCTAGCGCATCGAGCCCAGTAAAACACTTAATGTGTAAATCCTGCTCTCAGTGCACCACCAAAGCACCACTGAAATAAGACATTTATAGATTTTCTTTATTTTTTCAGCATTGCATGCGCTGTGATTTGTTTTCAAAATTAAAATTAAAGATATACATTTTTGGAAATGCATGCATTTGGTACAAAAAAAACCAGCCCAAACTTTTACATTTCTAGTGCAGTTCAATTCAATTAAATTTTATTTTATTTATATAGCACCAAATCACAGCAGTTGCCTCGAGGCGCTTTATATTGTATGGTAAAGGACCCTACAATAATACAGAGAAAACCCAACAGTCAAAACGACCCCCTATGAGCAAGCATTTGGCGACAGTGGGAAGG
>JAVDPK010000383.1:205190-219295 GCA_034780415.1 Cichlasoma orientale
GTTTTCTCTGCTTGATGCATGCCAATGATTTGACCCTTCTCAAACAGACTGACATCTTTTCCACGACCACGCGATGTCTCTTTCGACATGGTTTGTTTAAGAAATGAGAAGCAACTCATTGCACCAGTTGGGGTTAAATAACTTGCCAGCTGAAAGATAATCGCCCATGCAGTAATTATCCAATAGGAGGCTCGTAGCTATTTGCTTAGTTAAATTCAGGTGGCGACTTTTTTTTTTTTTTTTTGGACAGGCAGTGTATAAATAAAAATGAGTTGAATTTACCACAGAGCCTCTGAAAATGGAGGACTGTGTATACAAATATCTGTAATTCCTAAACAGTTACTGCAAAACTTGAGTAAGGCCTGATCCTGATTGTTTGCTTCGATTTAACCACAGATGCAAAATTACAAAAATTGTGGACCCAATCACGTTTTTGAAAGGAAAGAAAATGTATCTGGTCACACTGGGAAATTCAGACGTGAGCTAAATTATATATTAAAAAATAATAATCTAAAATTAAACCCAAACAAAATTATTTTTCACTTCCAATCTTTCACCCATAGATGGCGCCCACGCGGTGCCTTCCTCAGCCGTGACGCTTCCACTCCTGGAGAGGACGGCGTGACGTCAGATCGGGGGCTGGACCAGCATGGCGGCCGTCATGAAGCTCGTCAACAGAAGGGCTTTCGGTTCTGTTATGGGGCAGCACTGCCTGACATTCAGCTCCGCGGCGGGACTCAAAGCTGTGAGTTTGTATCCTGTTTGAATCTCCGGCGGGCAGGACTGCGCTCCGTACCTGAACCACTATTAGCGTCCCCTGCTGTTGTGCTAGTTATCGTTACATAACCGAGGCCCTCCAGGAGCTGCTGGTAATTCAACACTGCTTGTTCATTCTCTATGTGTGTGTGTGTGTGTGTGTGTGTGTGTGTGTGTGTGCTTTAGGCTGGGGTTAGAGCAGGTCGGGCTCTTCCAGAAAAGGTGAAAATAGTGGAGGTGGGACCCAGAGATGGCCTTCAAAACGAGAAGGTAACTTGTGTTTATGATGGAGCAGGTGCATGCTTCTTGTATTGCGTCAGCGGAAGAAATAATCTGAGTTATGCTCTTCTTTTGTTTATGTTGTTCTTATCATCGTTCCACTCTTCTTCACGCTTTCAGACTCTTGTACCCACAGAGGCAAAAATTAATCTAATCAACCTGCTGTCAGAATCCGGCCTGCCCGTCATTGAGGCCACCAGCTTTGTCTCTCCGAGGTGGGTTCCACAGGTGAGTATGCGGCCCCACCTGTGCTGACACACCCTGATAAGGGCAGTGCAGAGACTGCGTGGCTTCATTCCTTACATACATTTGGCTTCTGTCATGCTCATGTCAGATGGCAGACCAGGTGGAGGTGATGAAGGGAATCAGCAGGAAGCCCGGCGTGTCTTATCCGGTCCTCACCCCCAATCTCAAGGGTTTCCAGGCTGCTGTGAGTGTGAAGCGTCATATCACAGCACTCATCACTACATAAACATCCTGCATATCCAAATTCAGGCACTGTAGATGGCTCTTCATCCGGCTTCTTGCTGTTATTTACTGCAGGTGAAGGCAGGAGCTGCAGAGGTAGCCATATTTGGTGCTGCATCGGAGCTCTTCAGTAAGAAAAACATAAACTGCTCAGTGGATGAGAGTTTGCAGCGCTTCGACGAGGTCATGCAAGCAGCCAAAGAGGCCGGTGTGCCAGTTAGAGGGTGAGATTAATGGTCTCCCCTTCCACTGTCAGCAAACCTTTAAATCACCTGAACTGCACTTTAATTCTTGGTGATATGTTTCTCGTCATCACAGTTATGTCTCCTGTGTGGTCGGATGTCCGTATGAAGGCAGGGTGGCACCTGAAAAAGTAGCACACGTGAGTTCGGACTTCTTTAAACAAGCGCGACTCTGTGTCGTTAATTGATGTCCCCACTCAACCTTTCCTCTGCCTCGCAGGTAGCTAAGCGCCTGTACTCCATGGGCTGCTATGAGATCTCTCTGGGAGACACCATTGGAGTGGGAACTCCGGGCAGCATGGCTAAAATGTTGGAGGCAGTGACTAAAGAGGTGCCCGTCAGTGCCTTGGCCGTGCACTGCCATGACACCTACGGCCAGGCTCTGGCTAACATCCTTGTAGCTTTACAGGTCAGGTTTATTTGGGACTGTTTTAATCTCTGAATATGTTTGAGTAATGCAATTGGATGGCAGGGTTTTACTCAAGTATTTGATTTTGTTAGCCATGGATTTTTTTTTACATCCCTCTCACTCACAGCAGTGATCATTGTGCTTGAGTTCACCTCTCTGTAGCTAAATTAGTGACTATTTCAGTAGGATTAGCTGCTTTTCAACCCTTTAACCTTCTAAAAAAAAAGCACCTGGTGGGGGTGGGGGGGTTCTGCTTTGTAATTGGAACAGGAAGTTCGCTTGGAGAGTGAGGAAAATCTCTCTGTACAGTGAGTGAGGCTGAGGTTCTGTGTGGAGGGGAAAGAGGAAGAGTCATTCTGTTCTAATTTTCTCTTCATTTGATAATAAATCACATGACGGCGTTTAGCTTCCAGCTGGTGGTTAAATGATGATGCTGTTAATTACCACCGACTCTGTGCCCGCTGTAACTGAGAGGGCACCGTTGTCTTTTTATCCCTGTGTTTTTCAGATGGGAATCAGTGTGGTGGATTCATCAGTAGCTGGACTGGGAGGCTGTCCCTATGCCCAGGGGGCTTCTGGGAATGTTGCAACAGAAGATGTAGTTTATATGCTGCACGGACTTGGAATTCAAACGGTAAGAAAAGACGCTTGCTCTGTGGAGATGCTGCTTTTGCTGTTTGCGTGACCTGACTACTTGATGTTTATTATGCTTAGTGTGAGTTCTCTGCTGAAGGGCTCTAACGTGACTCTTTAACTCTGTGTCTTCACCTCAGGGAGTCGACCTCTCAAAGTTGATGGATGCGGGAGCTTTCATCTGTCGAACCCTCAACAGGAGGACCAGCTCCAAAGTGGCGCAGGCCACCTGCAAACTGTAGAGCCAAACCGCAGCTCTCTCTCTCTCTCAGACTGAACACTGCAGCGTGACTGTGCAACCCGGAGCCGTTCTCCCCTTTCTGGCATTTTTTTTTGGTTAACATATCTTCTATGAAAGATTGGGATCAGTAAGATATCGCAGTAGAATCAGAACGAAATATCTGAGTAGATATTAATGACACGAAAGCATTGCTGGAACAGTGCCTTATGTAAAGTCAGTCTAATCGTAGACTTCATGTCACAACCTGTGTGCCTGTTTGTAATGGTGTGCTTACATTTGTTTCCAGGCAGTGGGCAACATGACGCACAGACTTTGTTTATAACAATAGATTATCCAGTAAGCATGTCGTGAGTATGGACAAACTCACTGTTGATGTTAGAAAAGACAAAAGCGTTGTTTTGATTTTCCATCATCCTCCATGTGCAGTAATGTCCGTCTTCAAAGGGAAGCAGAGTCCTCGTGAAGTTGAGCGTTTGGCCGGCTCGTGAAACATCGCAGATGCAGCTGATCTTTAATTTAAGGTTATTTTTATTTTAAATGTATTTATTGTTAAATCCAAAATGTTTCTGTAGACTTTAGTTGTTAAAATAAAGTTTGTTTAATCAGTTGTGTCTTGACTCCCAGGGTCTGAAGTGTAAAATGTAACGTGGGGGTTTTATCTGGTATGTTTTCTAGTCACATCGATCACTCAGTTACGTTTATACCTCACATCTACAGCCAGTTTAGTCGCCAGTTAACCTGACATGCAAACGCCACACAGGGGGTCCCAGCGGGGTTTTGAACCAGGAACCTTATCACTGTGAGGTTGGAGTACTAACCCTTCCACCACTGTGTCCCTAGCAACTGCAGCAGGAAATGGAAGTGAGATTGCATCTCAGCAGTCTCTATGGTAACTTTCCAGGTTCAGGAAATGAATCGGCATAAACAAAATCCGTTTGCTGCGTCTTTTAAAACCTGATTTGCGAGCCCGACAGGCGGAATAACATTCTTAAACGCCCACAAACGTGCCCGTTAAGCATCTGAGACGAGAAAACAGCCAAATCATCCACAGAGAATTCCAATGGCTGAAATCTTCTGGTCACGTAAGCCCGCTGCTGGTTCATCCAGTTAGAAAGCAGTGAGGGGAAAAAATGAGCTGGCCTTAAATAACGAGGAAGCCGGTAATTAAGCAGAGCTGTGGGAGTAAAAATGTGCTGGTACAATCTTTAGATAACCTGATACGTCCGGCCAAAAGGCTTTTTCTAAGGTGTGTTTCCAATATAAAATATATTTCAGAAACAGAGGAGGCATTATCTAGAAAACTATTTGAGTAAATATCTTGTACCATGAACCTGGACTCTCACCAGTGGAGCTCAGGTTAACATATGGATGGATGCATGAACTCCATAAATGAACATGAACCACAGAACTGATTTTTTTTTATATACAGCCTCTCATAAAGTTACAAATATTCCTCGCAGGAGTCCAAATCACAGGTATTAAAATTTGAATATGAAAAAAAGACATTTTTATCCAACTCCGTATTCCCAGGGTATAAACCCGTGTACCAAATCCATCCTGCTCCACATAAATATGCTAAAAATTTCTGTTAGTGTTATTGGATCTGACATGAACAGAAATTTGATCTTTCTAAAATATGTTCATTTGGTATCTGATGTCACCTCCATCCCTTTAAATATTTATTTGAGACAACTAATGACAGTAGGGACCTGAAATTTTGCATAATTCTTATGAAGACGTGTTTCCTTCATTGAGATTTTATTAGATTTCTTTCTTTCTTCAGGCAAATTTGGGAGGATCAGGTGGGAGGCATTTGATGAAAAGACCAAACAGAAACATGTTCAGGATACTTTATATCTTTACATTTATAAAAGTGAAATATTAACAAGGACAGGAAATACATTTCCACCCAACCTCCGCGGTGGACGACGGGTGACTCGTAAAAATACTTAAATACAGTTCAAAGAGCCGTCGGTGTGTCACCGTCCTTCCGGTCGCTCCACAGTGTTCCAGCTCTGCCAGCACTGAGTTAAACAGCAGCATTCCTTTTGCCTTTTTGAAGATCAACAGTGGTCCTGGATCAGGAGGCCTTGTGTACAAGAACGTCCAAACACAGCACGTCTACAGCATTAAACCTGAGACATGTCCACCGAGGATTCAAACAGAACAATGTAACAACGATTTACACGTTTTTGTTTTGATTTTTGGAGAAATGAATGCAACGGAAACCTTTTTTTATTATTATTATTAAGCCAGCTTACAAAACTTCAAGTATCACTCAAAGCTAAGTACGACCTCTGGAACATCCACACTCCACTGAACAACTCTTTACCACAAAACTGTGAGAAAATCAGTTGAAATTAAATAAAAAGGGTCACTGAAGCACAAGAAGCAAACACTCTGCAACAACAGCGTGCTCTGACACACCACTGTGGACACAAATACCTCTTCCAGGTGTGTCCTCCTTCCCTGTGGGAATCTTTTGCTTCCCTCCTGTGTCAAAACTCTAATCAGAAGAAAGACAGAGTGAACATTGATTCAACAATTTAAACCACACTTCCCTAACGGATCATTTCTGTCTCGAGCGGACTTGTAAATATTGTGGGAGTTGACTTGAAAACAAAAGTTTGTGTGCTCTTTAAGTCTTACATGTGGACTCAAGGGCCCACAGGATGGATCCAGTACTCATGACTCAACTTCCGCTTTCTGGCACATGCTGTAGTTTGGCTCATTGTTCCGAGTCTGTTATTTTTTCAGTCCTGTCACTGGGTTGTAGCCTAAACTCTGCAGAGCTCTAGCTCTTTGGCCTGGTTTCAGCTCTGATCATGAATTGGAGAGGTTAGGAGCAGAGGCTCGTATCTTTTCCTCAAGTCTGAGTGCAGACGGCTTGTATGGAGACTTGTATGTTCTGAAGGATGGAGGCTTTTCCTTCAGGTCCTGCTTCAGCTCTTGCAACCCAATATGGTTGCAGTTGTTAAAGGGGTCCTCAAAGTCATCACGTTGGACAGCCATGGTGCGGTTGTGCCTTTTGACCTTGTTTGCGCACCTTACAAAGCGCTTGGCGATGAGATAAATGATCTCACAGATATTCAGGACGATGCAGAGGGCCGAAGCGCCGACCATGAAGTATGTGAAGACCTTCTTCTCAGTGGGGTGACCGATGTAGCAGTCCACTATGTTGGGGCAAGGCGACACTGTGCACTTGACCAGCCTTGGCAGGTAGAAGCTGTCATAGATATGGTGGAGGATGTAGAGGAAGGAGATCTCGATGCCCGTCTTGACAAAGAGGCTGATCAGGTAGGTCCACCACAAGCCGCCGTGTTTCTTCCCCGTGTTGTTGTACAGCTTGCGGTCATCGCCAAACTTGGCCCTGTACTTGCGCTCACGGTCCTCACGATACGCCACGTGCATGACCACCATGAATGACGGGCAGGTGACAAAGACGAGCTGCAGGGCCCACAGGCGGATGTGGGAGATGGGGAAGAAGTGGTCGTAGCAGACGTTGGCGCAGCCGGGCTGCTTGGTGTTGCAGTCAAAGTCCTTCTGCTCATCACCCCACACTCGCTCCGCTGCCACCACGTACACCATCACCCTGAACACAAACACCACTGACAGCCAAACCCGCCCAAATGCTGTGGAGTATTTGTTCACCCCACTGAGAAGGGCTTGAAAGGTCTTCCAATCCATGTTCTCTTCTGACAGTCAATATCTGGTCTCTGGAATTGCTGCTAGTAGTTTACCTGCATGTGGTAAAATGAAGAATGGTTGAGCATGTATTCAGAGTGAGCTGAAGTTTCTGCTTTGAGACTCTGAGTATCAGTGTTGGTGAGGTCTTACATAAGAGGCTTTTGTTACAAACTGTTTTTCCTACTTAAAAGGAAACAAAAACAGCAGTCTGCCTTCTAATCAGGGCGAACAGCAACAACCACAAACTGTAACACAGTTATGAGAAGACCTCAAGCCAACTTAGTCACAAAGGAAATAGCTGAAACTACATCAACACGCCCAGAGTTCATACACATAAAAAGTCATTCTTGGAACTTTATGGTTAAAGAGTTAAACATTAAAAAAAAACAGTGTTCTTATGAGAATCTGTTAAAAAAAAAAAAAAGCAGACTTCGGTCCTGTTAAAAACAAACAAACAGCCTTTTACGCACAGGCTAGATGCGTTTTCTGCAGGCTTTGGACATCGTGTTGAGTAGCTATGCCTCTCTATAGAAAAACAGCTCTTCTTAACAACCAGCGATAAATTATAGTTACATAAACTGCTTCGAGAAAGTCCGCGAATCGACCGCTCAGACGTCGATGACTTCTAATTGGCTCAAACGCGAAATACGTTTAGGAAACTGAACTCATCTTTGGCACATCAGAAGAAGAAGAAAAACGGTTTTCACTTACCCAAAAAGCTTTAATCCATAATTGTTCCAAACGGATTCCAGTGCCCGTGTATACCCCGATGATTTCTCGTTGCTCTGAGATCGTTTTGTTTCTTGAACCCGCAGATCTGGTTCCAGTCGGCAGGTAAAGGAGCGCAGCGCTGAGCAATGCGCATGTGGGTGTGGTTCAAAAAGAAAGGCTGGCGCTTCCCACAGATGTTCCTCTTCTCCCTCCCTCGCTGTGCCTCTGTCTCGCCTGCTCTGCTTCAGGGCCTTCTGCAAACTGAAGGACACATTCGTCACTATTTCACAACAAATTAAACAATTCAAAAAAAAAAAAATCCTTCATCTCCATCTCCACACATGTGCATTCAGGGGCACAACAACATTCACCTGACTGATTAAATCTTTTGAGATGGGGTTAAATGGCACAAAGCACTTTCCATTTTTGTTATAATTTATTATTGTTATTTTCAAAGGTTTCCGAGGTGAAGCGCTTAGTTTCCTTTTTAAAGATTCCCAGAACAGGCTTGCTGCCTTGTCTCAACTTGTTTCTGAGTACTTAACAGAGTATTTGCAGGAGGAGGGCACACCCTCAGGTGAATACATTTTTGCTGTTGCTATGTGTGACTGCTGGGTTATGTCGAAGCTTTCCTTACAATAAGTGTGGGGCAACCTTTTGTTTTTTTAGGAGGTTAAAACCAAAGATTAGAGACTTTTGTTCATGTGGAGATCAGTGTGTTAATGAGACTTTGTTTAATCATGTCATTAGGAAAGAATTCTGTGATTCACTTTTCTTCTTTTACATAAATCCTGCTTTTATGTGACTTTGAAGGCTGAGTATTGTGTTCCCTTTATTCTTTTCAAACCTGTGCTCTTCTCAGATGACGCTCGCTCATCTTCACTGTAAGATCAGAGGCTGCGGCTGTTTTCTACACTTTGCTCCACTCTTTCACACCTGATTTTTTTCTGTAGCAAAACAAACATGATCTTATTATTCTGCAGATGAATGTAAGCCCTCTGATCCTGTGTGGAATATCCAGTGTCTGCTTGGTTCCAGGGCCTTGCTATAACTTGTTGACTCTTGTGCTGAAAGCATTTTAATTACATAATATTGAAGAATAAAGAACAAGTACTTCTAGCCCTGAGTCAAGTCAGGCTTGTTTGTACTGCTCAGTATCACAAACACAATGTCCTAATGGGCTTGTTTCAAGCTCCATTAGAAGAAGATCAGAAGAATCTGTTCAGGTGCTGCATGAATATTTTTTTTTATAACTTGTGTTCAAACAACAAACAATTTTGGGTCACTTTGTAAATGATTAAATCTGTGAAAGCAGCACTTGTTGGGGGGGGGGGGGTCTCTTTCAACCTGAAGCTTTAACTACAGTTGTGCTTTTCAGGAAATCCTCTGTGGTCAGGTCAGCACAACACCTGTACCTGGAGACTTTGATCAGTTCAGTGGACGTGAATTACATTGAGTAAATGGAGGGTTAAAAAAGAATCTTCTAGACACCAGATGAATAACTGGTACAGGCACGCCTGGAAAAATGTAGCCTGTAACTCAAGCATGGCAAGTTTTAACACGACAGACCAGAACAACATAAACACATCTCTTTTCTCTGCTGGCAACGTGAAAGTGCGGAAACAGAACAGAGGAAACTCGGACAAGATGACAAAAAATATCCCGAAAGAGTCAGGAAGGTCTGATAAAATCTCATTAGAGAGAAAAACACACTGAAACAGAATGAGGAAGGACACAGCTGAGCATAAATAGGATATATTACATTACACTCAACACAAACAAGGCTGGATCACCAAAAAAATTGGGTCCACATTCGTCTTGTGTTTTTTCCCTTGTGGAAAAATCATGTGAGAAATTTTAGTTTTATGATGTTAACTGATTCATTTACTTCATGTCCTGTTTGGTCACCTCTGCTGCTCCAGGCAAAGCTGTATTGTTCCATGACAGGAAAAAATTATGGCCATTACTACAATTACTCTCATTATTGGTGCATTGGCTTGTGTCTGACATCGTGGGAAACACCAAACTCCGAACTGTTCTCCCAATAAAAGCTCAAACTCAACAACTGTGAGTTAAATACAGTACTGTGTGTATGAAGCAGTGGAAACCAGCAGATGTTCACATTTAAGAAGCTGGTATCAGTGAGTGTTGGAGAATTTGTGCTTAAAGATTCTCACATAATCCGAATTATTGATACTTAACATTCTGTTAATCAGCTGATTGATGCACAAGATATTGAATTCATCTCTAGACTGCCGAGTGCTTTTTGAATGCTCGATGAAGTGATGACGATAACATGCACAATGGGGGTGGGGGAGGTAGGGGTGCCAACATGGGCCCAACAAGCATCTTTGGCAGACATCTGCTGCCGTTCCGCTACAATAAAGGTGAAATATTCCAAGAGAAACCGGGTTTCCAAATGTTATTATGAGAATCCACAGACCTCACTTCTTAACAGATATCCTTTGGAAACAATGTCTGCTGAAATAGACGTGAACAGTTCCAGTGAACTGTTGACGGTGGTGCCTGCAGATTATCCTATCATTGTTTGTGGAAAGATGTTTTGCTGCTGGAGTTTTGCAGATGCCATGGTAACATGTGGTCTCACAGTCCACAAAGACATCTGAAAAGCTCAGCAGATCAAACTGAAAGGAAAGAAAAAATCTACATGTTTCAGTGAGAGCAAGAAAACCTCTCCTTACTCTTACTTCATCTCTCTTTACAGTGTGAATACTGGAGCTGTCCACTCAGAGGGTGCGTGGAACAACAAATTCCTGCACTGGGTGGATCCACACGTCAGCACGGATGAATCAAACTGAGGAGTGGGTGGGCCCTCCTCTGCCCTCAAAGTACCAATCAACCTTAAAAAAGTTATGAGGGCACTGCTCCTAGCAACAACAAATCACAGCGAGGAGAGGCTGTTATGAAACACACGGAAAAAGGAAGAAGGAAAAAAAGTCTGAGGTCCAACCACAGAACTTCTGCAGAATCAACTGACCCTTTTCCTCTGGATGGCCTTGTCTGCTGTTCTTGTGTATATTCCCCATGTGAATTATTATGCAACTTTATGTTTACTACAGCAGCATTCATTCTGAAGTTAATACAGTATGTGCTACTGTGTGTGTGTGTGGACCTCTGTGAGTCTTCTTCGTTCTCACAAAAACACACTCAAAATGCAAAATTACAGTCTTTAATGAAAAATAGTCAACAAATATGCACCTCGGTGCAGTGAAATATGCACATGTTGATATCATCAACAAATGTTTATCAAAAGGGAATTTTGATATCTTTGCTCTCCACTGCACGTAAACAGGAAATAGTGTAAAACAACAACAGTAAGGACAGTAAAATGCACAACTTTTCAAATCTTTTCATAAATAATGAAAAATACAGTTTACCAGCATACACGTCTGAGTCAGAGGGAAAGAGCGCAGTTTGGACTAAACATCTGGAGGCTTGGCGCGAGCAGAGGAGAATCTTACACAGAAAACCACATGTGTGTGTAAAACCACACTTGCCAAACCAGCGAGTGACTCATGTATTTGATCTGAAGGCTGGATGGGCCACTGCATCGCACACACTGGCTTTTATTCTCTGCGAGGCCTAAAGAAATGTAAACTGTCACAGAAGTCTCTACATTGGAGTGCGCATCCCAGATCAATGACACTTTCTTGTAGTGCAGAATTTTACATTTTCAAAGCACATGGAATAAACTACACTGTAGTTCAGCCTCCGAGAAGAAAAAGAAAATCTGCGGACACGTCTTTTAAGGAAGTTGCATGTAGAGTGAGGAGAGACGGCTTTCCTTTCCCGTGTCTTTTTCATAAAGTCTTTGTAATGTTCTCGGTATCTCAAGATACAGCGACACTGTACGAGGGTGCGGGAGTATCGGGGGTTCTTTTGTCCGCCGTCTTCAGAATGTTCGCCTCCATCAGTTTGCTTCCGCTGGACATTGTGTGGGTGCTGATGTTGCGAGAATGATGGACCGAGATGAAGAACTCACGGCAGCGTTTGCCAAGTAGGTAGAGGATTTCAAAAAAGGAGAGGAGGATGCAGGCCAAGCTGGTCACCACCATGAAGATGGTGAAGATTCTTTTCTCAGTAGGCCGAGCGATGAAGCAATCCACCGTGTTGGGACAGGGCACCTGTGAACACTTAATGAGAGTGGGGAAGTCGTAGCCCTCATAGATGTGGTAAAGGAGGTAGACAAAAGTGGCATCCACACCTATTTTAAAGACCAAAGTGAGGATGTAGGTCCACCACAGGCCTCCGCGCTTCTTGCCAGTATTTTGGTAGAGACTCTTGCAGTTCTCACCATACTTGAGCTTGTGTTTCCGTTCCCGGTCCTCCCTGTAGGCCACATGCATCACCACCAGGAGCGAGGGGCAGGTGACAAAGATAAGCTGCAGGGCCCACAGGCGCACGTGGGAGACGGGAAAGAAGTGGTCATAGCAGACGTTGTGGCACCCGGGCTGAGCTGTGTTGCAATTGAAGTCTTTCTGTTCATCTCCCCACACCTTCTCTGCTGCCACCACAAACACCATAACCCTGAAGAGGAAAACAATAGAGAGCCACACTCTGCCGAAGGCTGTGGAATATCTGTTCACCCCGCTGAGGAGGCCCTGGAGGAATGCCCAGTTCATGATGAGTTTTGTTCACAGTCTGTCTTCTCTTCCTGCTGATGGAAGACAGAGGGATCCCTTTTCAGCCGCAGTGGCACAGACCAACGTCAGTTCTGTACCAGCCTGAAACAAAAAGAAAATACAGTTCAAGCCCAAATCCATAAAAAGGGAAAAGAAACAAAGTGAGGAGGAGCTCGCTCATAAACGAACACGTTCGCGTGTTTACGCAGTTTCAAGGCAACGGTAAAATAAAAACGTTTAAAATGAGCAGAAAAGCGACAAAAAACTTACGATATAAAGTTTTCACTGACATAACTTCTGACTTTAGTATTCATCTATGCGCGGAGACACAAGTCAAACCAGCCTTTCACGTCTCAAACTTTTAACATTCCGTGCGCAATTGCGCATAACCAAAGCACACACTACAAGCACCAAAACTCACAAAAACAGATTCGCTTCAGTATCAGATCAACTTCTTCCCAGGTCCGTGTGAATACTTACAGCTTAAACGCTGTTTTCGCGAGTCGGAGTCGGAGCGCAGGAGCGGAGTTTGGACGATCCTCTCCGATGAGACTCTCACAACAGTTCCCGACAGGATGGGAGTGGAAGGGGTGGAGTCGCTTGCACGTCTTGCCCTATCAACTTGTTCAGGTGAGGCACCTCTGCTCCACCTAGTACTTGTTCAATCATCGGGAGACATTCGGCTCATTTGTAATATGTAAGAAGAACTTCCCTGCATTTAATCGTTTTTTAGTTTTATTTCCTTAAAATGCACGTTTTAGCTGAATGAATGGAAATGAATCAGAATCAGAATCATTAAGTTTTATTGCCATATGTGTAAAGAGGTTCACATCATTAGGAAATTGCTGCGGTACTTGGTGCTTACATAAAAATAATATAACCATAAACACTATACACAATATTACAAATATAAAATACAGAGATTAACTACAATAAGTTATAATCATTAATATCTACATATCTAATATGGTGAGGCGGTTTGACACTGAGCCTGCTCAAGAGCACATCAAAAAGCTTACAGGGAGACTGCAGGCAAATCATCTGTAAGGTGAACAGAAATTAGATGTGCAAAACAAATATGTGTTTGCAACACTTTGTCTATGGACATTTATGCAAATGTGCTGCTCTTTAATAAGATTTCTTATTTGCATATTCAGTGGGTAACATTTGCCAAACAAAACGCCTTGAAAAGTCATTTCTGCTAAGATGTCTGAAACAGTTTACGCTGTCTGAGCTTTGGTTCTTATTCTGAGGATGAAATCACTGCTTCTGTAGCACTGACCAAACTTCAGCCTTAGTCCTATCCTAAAGCTTTTACAGTAGGGTAACATTCAGAGCCTGATTTACAGGCTATTGTCTCACCCCTCCCTGAGCCTGACTCTGCCGGAGGTTTCTTCCTGTTAAATGGGAGTTTTTCCTTCCCATTGTCGCCAAGTGCTTGGTCGTAAGGGGTTCTCTGATTGTTGGGTTTTGTCTTTATTATTGTCAGGGACACCAGCCCCAGACTCAGGTCCAGCCATACACACACGCACGCATGCACATACACACACCCACATATGTGCACACATACACACACACACACACACATCCCTACCTACATGCAATCACCCACCCAAATACACCCACGAATACTGTGACAAATGCACAATGATACACCTTGATCCACGTCTACCCACCCTCCGAAGCACCCCAAAAAACATTGTAATTGTTTTGAAGTGTATGTTTTCATATTTGTGAATGTATGAAGTGTATAGGATGCAGTTAAAATTGAGGAGACAGTTGTGCCTCAAGCATCCAACTGCTGGTCGTCAGCACTCGACCACCCCGCCCCCTCGAAACCCGTAATGTCTAAAGTGCCATTAAAATTGGGGGGCTGACACCGCCCACCGCCCAAGTGACCCAACATAAGCCGCAAAAACGCATTTAAATCATATTTGCTGTGAGAGTTTTAAAAATTCTCACCCTTCCTCTTGTACTTGAACGCACCGCTCCCGGTATCGTACAACGCCAGCCCAGAATACTCTCTCCAAGTACGA
>JAVDPK010000384.1:0-24499 GCA_034780415.1 Cichlasoma orientale
ACACACACACACACACACACACACACACACACACACACACACACAAACACACACACACACACACACACACAGTGTCAGATTCGTTTGCAGAGTTTGGCTAACTTTCGCGATGCTTGCAGCAGTAGCCTTGGTTTCTTCCATATTAGCATCCGCACCCTGGTGCAGAATGTGATCACACCTGGCTTCTGTTGCTTGGTTATATTCACGTTTATTCTGACAAAGCCGACACACAGATGCTTTTTTTTCTTCTTACATCAAAGTACTGCAAAACAGCGCTAGTTAGCACCATAGATATATATACATAGATGCTTCTATGTATATATATCTATGGTTAGCACGTCTTACATTCCCCCTTACTTGCTCTATCACAATGAGAGCGAGAGAGAATGCGGGTTGTAGCCGTCTGTTAGATTTTTGAAGCAGGAGGAATTGATATCTAGTCCCTCGTCTAACAATCAGGAATAAATGAGAGAATTTTCTGAAATTATTGGAGGGGTTGCTTAAGAGACTGCCGCTTCTCAAAAGAAAACTAACAAGCACTTGGTTTCCCTGAGAAAGTGTTAAGAGGATCCAGCACAAAGTGGTCTTAAATTCAGTGAACAAGTCATTTTGTTCAGTCATTTGCACTCAGTTTCACTTGTCCTCAGTGCAGCTGAATGGCTGCCACTGAAATAACTTGGAGTAAGGCAGACTACTTCTTCCAAGAAAATTCATTTTGATTTTAAAGTGGAATTACCTTACCACCTTGGCAGCTTTTCTCACTTACTTATGTACAATAAGATGGATATTTTTTAAAGTGAGCAACGTACATACATCCTCTTCCTCCCTTTCTGATTTTTCTGTTCCCCTCTTTCACACAGTTCCCTGACACCACATAGCTCTTCATCAGGTGCTGGCTGTCAGGGCCTCTTGCACATGCAGACGATTACCTTGTCCCCTGATTGCCATCATACAGGGAGGGGGAGGTTTTTTTCTTACAAATTAGTGGATAAATAGATACCCCACCACCGCTACCACCATTCACCCCCTCTCCTTTGCCAACTCCACCCATTCACCCTGTGCCTAATGACGAGGGCTGGGGAGCCGTAATGAAAAACTATACATCACAATCAGCCGGACAGTCCTATTCATGGCTATGCATTATGCTCACTAGTCATAATCATCGCTGCTGTGACAGAAAAGATGTGGAGAGAGGGGAAGGGAGGAGAGATGGTAAAAGGAGGAGAGAGTATGATAGAACAGGTGATGTGAAATGGTTTGGCGAGGAGAAAAAAAAGGATTTAATTGTAAGCTGGAATGGAAGGAGAAAGCGTAGAGGAGAAGGAGAAGAAATGAAACGCCACCAGGACAGACTAGATGGTGGTCTTTCTGGACTGGCCCTGTTCTGTTTTTAACATCACTCTTGTAATGAATGTAAGGCACACCAGTGTTGCGGCAGTGTAGCAGTGTTAACGACTTGTGTTTCCCCCCACCCCTATGATTAAGATGTGATAGTTATATTATAAGATGCTGGGAACTGTAAGCAACACCAAAAACCCTTCCAGGATGTTGTAGTTATTGTACCGTCATTAGGAATGTCTTCAAGCTACTATATTATATCAAATGTGAACATTCAGCGCCAATGCAGGAAGCAACTTGTTCTTTAAAAGAAATCAACATAATGGATTGGTGTGTAATGCATCCCATTCAGACCCTGGTAATATTGCCCATTTTCCCCATAACCAGGTGGTTTAAATGCCTCACTTTTACCATATCTTACCTTGAGGACCTTCAGTAGTTCACAATAACAGCAATCTTACAGGTTTATTGCATGTCACATTGTGCCAGATGAGTCTAATAAAATCTTGATTACAGTTCATGCCCGTGTGTACAATATTAGTTTTGAGGCAAGACGGAATAGTCTCCCTACAATGTAAATGAAAAAACAAAAGTGCAGGTACACGAGTGGTGGAAGGTAACAATCACTTATGTGCAGTACAGTTTTGAGGAACTTTAACTGTACAGTAAAGCTGGGACACTGTAAAGCGTAAATAAAAACAATGCAATGATTTGCAAATTGCAAACTCAGTTTATTCACAATAATATTGAAACATATATGCTTAAACTGAGATATTTACTGTTTCATGAAGAATATATTAGCTCATTTTACTAAAAGGAAACTGCTGGAGGAACATTTTGCAGCTAATTAGCAGGTCAGTAACATGATTGGGTATAAAAGGGGCATCTTACAGAGACAGTTTCTCAGAAGTAAAGATGGGCAAATGCTCATCAGTCTGCAAAAAAACTGTTTAACATAAAATTGCAAAGGCTTTGAGTATCTCGTCATCAACAGTTCATAATATCATCAAACAATTCTGAAAATCTAGAGAACGTTTTGTGGGCAAGGCAGAAAATCAGTCGTGGACATCTACTCTATCAGCTGATGGCACCGGTTGGCCCATACACCCGACCCGATGAGAAAAAATCAGACACACAGGGGACAGCATCGACTTCAGGTTGTTGGTCTGGTGAACCTCAAACAGGCCCACATTTATAAAGTGTTCTACAAACCCGAACATTACAGCTAACAGGTGAATTTTCCCGTTTCGGTGCAGCTAGCCAACAACAAAGCACTTCCTTCTTAAGACACAGAGAGTGAAAGTGAACAGTTATTTATTTATTTTTTTAAACATAAAACTAATTTGTTGCAGACAGGGGTAGTATAAAAGTGACCCCCTTAGGATGCTTTTTAGTTTTCTTGTTTTCCACTGAATTATCGGTTCTGTCTCTGTTCAGCTAACATATACTAATGTAAGTCTATTAGCGGCAGCCAACCAACGAACAGTAACGTCACATTATGTACAGGTGTATGATGGCAAGATGACACTTATTTCTTAAATCCAGCTTCACAGACAGAGTTAAATATATGACACTTTTTAGAGTAGGGCTCTATGGTGTAAATTAGCCTTTACATTTACTTACATGTAGTGTTTCACGTCCACTTTAATATAGCTTTTACTACAGCACCGCTTTATAGCAGAAGAGTCCGGGTGCTGAACTGTCCTGCCTGCAGTCCAGACATTTCACCAACTGAAACATTGGGCACACAATGAAACAAAGACCCAGGAATGTTGAGCAACTAGAATCCTACACTATATTGTCAAAAGTACTCATTCGCTTCCATGGCCACAGGTGTATAAACCAAGCACCTAGGCATGCAGACTGCTTCTGCAAACATCAGTGAAAGAATGGGTCGCTCTCAGTGAATTCCAACGTGATACCGTGATAGGATGCCACCTGTGCATCCATTCCAGTTGTGACATGTCCTCTCTACTAAATATTCCACAGTCAGCTGTTAGTGGTATTATAACAAAGTGGAAGTGATTAGGAATGACAGCAACTCAGCCACAAAGGGGTAAGCCGTGCAAAATGACAGAGTGGGGTCAGTGGATGCTGAGGCACATAGTACGCAGAGGTCACCAACTTTCTGCAGAGTCAATCGCTACAGCCCTCCAAACTTCATGTGACCTTCAGATTAGCTCAAGAACTGTGCACAGAAAGCTTCATGGAATGAGTTTCCATTGCCAAGCACTTGCGTCCTACATCACCGAGTGCAATGCAAGGCGTCGGATGCAGTGGTGTAAAGCGTGCCACCACTGGACTCTAGAGCAGTGGAGAAGTGTTCTCTGGAGGGATGAATCGCGCGTCTCCATCTGGCAATCTGATGGATGAATCTGGGTTTGGTGGTTGCCAGGAGAACAGTACTTGTCTGACTTCATTGTGCCAAGTGTAAAGTTTGGTGGAGGGGGGATTGTTTTTGGAACGGGGAATATATATATATATTTGAATTTTATGCTTGATTATACTTTTACTCCACTACGGTTAAAATGCAAACGCTGGTATGCTACTTTTCCACATGGCAGCTTTGTTGCTATTTGCTGCACTTGCTACCACTATTTCACGTGTTCTTGTAGCATTTACTGTGGTACTGTATTGGTTTTAGTGACATCCCTGGTGCATAATATTTTTGTATATTCATGTGGTTAGACTGATCCTTTTTGTTCCTTAAAATGGAACAATTGTCCTCACCTAAAATCAGAGCTCATGTTGTATGAGTAGGATTTAAGACAGCATAAAACGTTGGTGCAGCATGAAACTGGGAGACTTCACTTAACATTAGCGAGACTGATGTTTAGGCCCACCAGTGAGGTTTTGGCCTTCCACCAAAAGAAAAGTCACCCGGACTGTGATTTAAAAAAAAAAAAATACATACATTTTTTTAATTTACTCTAGCAAAAATAAAGGAAAAATAGACTTCTATCAAGTAAGGTAACAGACTTTTTGCCTGAACTATATGTGGACAAATCGTCCTTACATGCCTAGTTACAACCCCAAAGACCTCTTTTGAGTCAGGAAAAACCCTGAAGCTTAAATGGAAAGCTCCAGCTCACCAGTGGAGATACAACAAGCAGGAGCCTATTGGGGCAGCATGTTTCTTGGTCTACCTTTTGTTTATAAAAAAAAACAAAACAAAAAAAAGAGCAAATGTAGACACAGTAACACAGACAGTTTCAGAAAAGCCCATATGATATTGAGTTTTTCCACTGTTATTCTTTATTTTTGCTTTCAAACAAAGGCACCTCCTTACACAGATGTATTTTTGCAGCTCGTTAACCAGAATAGCTCCTCTACACCGGCTTATCCAGCAGTCACCACATGCTGAGCTACTTCTGCCATCCACCATCCTCAGGACAGTAAATGTTGATGGTGTGTGCCTGTTAGAATATGCAGTCCCAGTGTGTAGGTGTACTTACAGGGCCTTGCATGTGTTTGTTGAAGATAGGCAGCAAGCAAACTGGGGAAGAGCAAAAAATGGGATTGGCGGAGAAAAAAGAATGACAGACACAAAGTAAGGAAATGGCAGAGGTATAGAAGGCACACATATAAGCACATTTACCCAGAATCCTTTGAGGGTGCTTTGTATTAGGACAAAGCTGCGTAATAAAAGTAAGATCACATAATCACTTTGACTACAGCGAAAAACTAGACCGGCTAAAATACCCAGGGGACAAATAATAAGGTTCCCCTATCAAACGTGTTGGGACCATCTGCTGCCAGGTGAATGTGTATAAAAGCGTGTCTGTGTATGTGTTAGCAACACAGTGAGCGAGAAAAAAAAAAAAAGAAAATGTAGAGACTTTTATATCTCGCAGACATATGCAGGCTCATTGCTACAAGCGCACACACCTTTCCTCTGTCTGTTTTTATAGAGTGGCCGCTTACAAGCCACCAAATGTCATGGCTGTAGTTAATCCCATACAGCCTGCCTAATGAGACCATACTTCACACACTCACCTTTGAGGGTCCTGTGTGCGTTTGCATATTCACTTAGTACATATATATTAACACGAGTGGGTGCACATGCATGTTTGAGGTGGTGTGTGTTTCTTTCTGTGTGTGTGTGTGTGTGTGTGTGTGTGTGTGTGGGTGTGTCACCTCTGACCTTGCCTTCACCCACATCTCATTCCATCTCATTAAGTATGTATATCTTATCACAGAACCATCTCACAAATGCTTTCTTTCACACACACCTACTTGCTAGTAGTAAATTCTAGCAAGCGACAGGATCATAGAGAGAGAGAGAGAGAGAGAGAGAGAAAGAGAGAGAGAGAGAGAGAGAGAGAGCTGAGCCATTAATGAATGAGGAATGATGGAGGAAGAGACATAATGACATGTCTTTCCCTTGTCTTTGTATACAACGAGTCTTGATCGAATCTGACCTAATAAAATGATGTGGTATAGTGATAAAACACAGCTGTGGTCTCCTGTAAAACACTGTGCATCCTCAGCATTAATTATTGACAGGGCTGAGGTGCTGCTGGAAGGGTTTACAACGGGAGAAAACATTACACTGACCACCAGCATAGTTGATCACAGCTGAAAGCTGGATGTGTTCACACAAACTGGTTTCTTTCCAGTTAAGAAGTAGTAATAAAACACTGACAGAAATTATTAACAGTTCCTGCACACTGACTTAACTTTTAATAATCTCAACTGTTTGTGTGTGTGTGTGTGTGTGTGTGTGAGGCAGGTGGGGGTGGGTATGGATGTGTGTGGGGGAGTACATCTGACTAGCAAATCAAGGAATCTCTGTATGTCTTTCCGTGTGCTCTTCACCTAGCTTGAAAATAGTTCATCTGCTCTTACTTGGTGAGTGTAGTTCTCAGGGGTGTAATGTTATGTTCTAAGTGTAATGTTAAGGCTATCGGGGACAGGATTTTACAGGAAATAGGTGCAGTCATTTATTTAAATGTGCAAACATACATGGAAATGCAGTTTATAAGGTTAAAACAGAGCTTGAAATTCAGTATTTGGTACGACCACGTTTATACTTCAACACAGCCTGAAGAAGCTTTCTGCCATTTCTTTAAGTAGTCTTCAGGAATATTTCTCCAGGCTTTTTGAAGGACATTCAAAGCTCTTCTCTAGATGTTGGCTGTCTTTTGTTCCATTCTCAGTCACGATGATCCCACACTGCTTCAGTATTGTTGAAGCCTGGGCTGTGGAAGGCCAATCTATGACTGATAGTGTTCCATTGTGTGCTTTTCTATTCAGGCATGCTTCACAGCATGAATGGGACTTTTCTGTGCTGATAATTCCATGTATTTTGACAAGATCTCCAACACCACTGGCTGAAATGCTGCCCCAAACCATGACAGAGCCTCCACCGTGTTTTACAGACAGCTGTAGACACTCACTGTTGTACCTCCCTCCTGACCTCCTCCATACATATCAATGACAATTTGAACAAAAATTTCCAATTTGTGTTCATCACTCTATAAAACCCTTTGTTGAGTGCATTTTGAGTAATTCATAGTTCATTGTTAAGCGGCTTAACAAACAAATAAAAGTAGATACGCCCCCAGAGAAGCAGGTGGACTCCCAGTGGCTGGTAACTGGCTGGCAGCAGCCATTTAAAGTGACTATATCTGTGGAATTCACAGTGAAATGCAAGTTTTTTTTCAGGAACCTCTGCAGTACCTGTTGCACATGGACCCAGTGTTCAATGTGTGATTTGAAGATCAGAATAGCATTGAGGTAGACAAAAAAAAAGTGGTTGAGGAAATCGTGGCTGTTTTCCATTCATTACTTTCCTTGATGTGTACTAGATGGTATGCATTTTGGAGATCCGGTTTGGGGGAAGAAGCAGAGTGTAAGCACAACTCATGATAATGGGGGCTCCAGCCAGTTATCGTCTGGCAAGCGCAGTTGATAGAAGGATTGCGGGTCTTTAACAAGGGGAACCCCAACACCAATGGCATATCTGGAGCATCATAAATGAAAAAAACTCATGTACTCAAGGTGGTTGCCTGTGATCATGAGATGAACAGGAACAGTTATGTGAGTGATGAGATCCAAGACTTTTCCATTGGCTGCGATCTTTCAGTTCAGAAAACTCTGTTCCACTCCAGAATCGATTAATGCTGGTATTGTGACGGAATGAGATTGATTACAGAGAGTCGCTGAGATTGACAGTTTTGGTGGGGTCATCTGATCATTAGTTACACCTGTCAGTGTCACCACTTCTACTGGCAGGCATTTTCTTTTAGCCATTTCGGGCACATAGAAGCAAAATGTATTTTTCCCCCACAATAGAGACACTCACCGACAGAGACCCGTCCCTGCTGCTCCAAAGAGGCGAGGTGTGACCTGCCCAGCTGCATGGGCGGAGGCTTTGACTATCACCTGGCTGACTGCTCTCCGCTTGCAACTTACAGCGAGTCACTTCTGGCGCTGGAAGCTTAAGCCATGTAAAAAGGCAGCCATTGCTGGTCAGATCATTCTGTTACGCTCCAGGGATCTGGACACAAGTGCAGAGCATGGTGGTAAGGCTAAAAGGGTTTTCATTGTGAAAACAACAGTCTTTAAGGCTTGGATTCTTTATGTGGTTGGAAAACAGTCCACAAGTGTTTCTCTCTCCTTTCCCAGGATTCTCCCGAGTGAACTCCGGTCTTGCACTTTCTGTCTGCTGCTGGCGTGCTGAACAGAGGAGAGAAAAGGTGAGTGAGCAAAAACACAACAATCCTTGCACTTTAGAGGTTTGTGGAGCCGAGCTTGCTTTACAGCTTGTGGTGCAACGATCTGGCATCGACTTGGGAGAAACTCCAGGCTCTAACAGTATAGTCAGGACCCAATCAGCTCAACAGCAAACAGGTGTGTATTCAGGTGCGAGAACTCACGTGCTTGATTAACGGGGTGGAGACCTTCCGCACAGTCTGCCTTGGTATCACAAAGCAGACGCTCACACACAGACACATACACAGATACACACGGACAAGGGAGAAAAGAGAGAGCAAAAGAGAGAGAGCGAGAAAGGTCAGGTTGACCAGGAGGACAGAGGCCCCCGACAGGCATCTCATTTTTGAAGTCTTTATGGTGTTGTCCTTATTGCTAGGCATCATAAAGTCAGCAACTTCAGTGTGTTGACCAACAACACTTTGGCACATTGACAGGACGCACAGTACTTGGGATCAAACCAACTACGCAGTTAAGAGACGAGCCGTTCTACCAACTGGACCATGGTGACCCGTTACAGACTTGTACATTCACTGAAAATGTGAAATTACTGACATTTTGGTGGCAGAAATTTAAAGATGCACCTTTTGAAATACAAATGGCACTACTGTATCATCCCTCGTTTAATAAATTAATTACATTTTATGGATCACAGTTGGCACAGCAGTGCCATACAATCATGACATCCTTTTTCAATTCCAGTCAAGTTAGGACTGGACAAATACTATTCAGGTTTGGGCCACAATTAAATATACTAACATCCTGAATATAAACTGGATCTGAACTGGAGCACTGTAAGCTCTAAGAAATTCAGCCAATCTTGAAAAAATAGTCTTCTATTTAGCAAGCAGGTTCAAGTTGATCAGATTTTACAAAACACACATGCACCAAGGTGACGAGTAGCAGGGGCAAAGTCACAATCGATGGCCAAACAGGGAGTCCACTACGATAAACGTGTGTGTGAACGTGCGTGAGCACATTTGTGTATGTGTGCCTGCATATGAAAAGCCCAAACAATGGCCCATCAGATTGAAACTGACTTCACCTTGTATCTTTTGGCCCCGGCTTGTGACAATAGATTGGACAGGAAATCCAATGGCAAGCTGAAAGACAAGGAGAGCAGAAGAGGGGGATGGAAAAGCAGAAGAAGAAAGTAGATTGCCAGTGTGCTCCTGATGTGCAGATCTGTGTGAACATATACGTTGCAGCATCTTGGTAATGCATGCATGCTGTAGGTGTTGTGTGTTTGAATGAAACTGCGTATTTACTTAAAATATTTGACAAGGTTTCAGGTGCAGGTGCATGCAACTTAGTGAGCGAGCATGAATGTGTGTGGGTGTGCTTGTGTGGCGGATGACCTGGCCCATTTTAATCTGTGGCAGAGAGAAGATGAGGTGAAAACCATTATCACCGTCTCCCTGTCGCTGATAACAGCCCGCTAATCTGTTTGCTGGAGGTATTGAACAAATGCATTTGTGCCACGGATGGACAGGGAGAGAGGGGATGAATGGAGAGATGGGTGTGTGTGTGTGTGTGTGTGTGTGTGTGTGTGTGTGTGTGTGTGTGTGTGTGTGTGCGTGCGCAAGGAGGGGGTTGTCAGAGGGGTGCTGATGAAAAATGAGAGGATGAGGAGGTTGGGAAAACTTCCCCGGCAGCAGTAGCCTCCCTCTGACAACAAGGAAAGAGAGAGATGAGGAAATGGAATGAGCGAGAGGTAAAGACAATGTGGGAAGATGGAGGAAACAAATTGGGGTAATGACAGAGACAGATGAAAAGAAATGAGAAGGAGAAAGACTGGATGAAAAAAGGGGAACGGCGAAGAGAGAGGGGGGAAAAAAAATCAATGGCACAAGAGTGTCCTGTGATAAGGAATGAGAGAAAAAAACAGAAATGGTGGTAAGAGCAGTAGGAGACATTGGAGATGTGGGACCAAGTAGCAGATCATGTGGTGACTTAACTTTGATGTCTTTTTTTTTTTCTTTTTGTGTCTTTGCCTTAAGCAACATACTATTTTATCAGTGGTTTAGGATGGCACGCAGAAAGCTCCAGAGTAAAAAAATCTTCCGATATTGGATTGAAAAATTAGAACAAGATGCTTTCAGTAGTTTTGATTATGGCTTTAAAACTTGCACATGACCTTACATCTGCTGACGCGGCGCTAATTATTGTTCTTTTTTGAGGGTTTAGCACGGTTTCTATTACCACAATCACCCCCGCTGTGTTTGCACTGTCCAACAATGCCACAAGCTTAATATAAGAAAGTTGTTGGGGAGGTGTCAAAGCAAATGTAATTGGCACCATGATCCCAGCTCAGTCTCTGTTTTCACATCCAAATGGATCGAAGACCAATGACTGATGAAATATTAGTACATAATTAGAGTGCATGAATACTGCTGTGCCTCTAAACTCACCATAGTTCTGACTGAGTTTACTGTGCTAAACTTTTTTGCCTATAGAAGGTGACAGATAGTTAAACTCTGGGACTAGCAGTTAACCTGAGCTCAGAGACTCTCTCCTATGTAATGTTGAAGATTGTAAAGGTGGAAAAGAAGAGAATAGGTAGGCCGGAGAGGGGTTGCAACTCCCTAAGCACCATGTCAAAAACAAGGGGAGACGCGCCTGATTTTTACCTCTCTCTTTCAAACCATCACCATCATCAGTGTCTGTCTTTCGAATCTGTCATATTCTTACTCGCTATTTTTTTTGGTTTTATTTTCTTCAGTTTCCAACCTGTCTTACTCTTTCTATGTAAGTGTCTCTCTCACTGTCTTGTATGTCATCTCTTCACCTCCACTATCACTTCTCTCCCTCCTGCTCTGCTGAGGCCCTGGGGCACCATCCGCCTGCTCCGGCTAACCCTTGTATAAGTTTTCCAATTGCAATTCCTGCTGGATTATGGCATGGTGGTGACGAGAGGACATTTCCTCTCTGATTATATATTTGATTCAATGGCGTGATTATTGGAGCAATATCTGTGTGTGTGTGTGTGTGTGTGTGTGTGTGTGTGTGTGTGTGTGTGTGTGTGTGTAGATGGAGAGGAGGATGATGCTGAGTGGGGACAGAGACCTTGACCTCACCCAGGGGACATGGACATCTGTGTGCCTTCTCTCTGGGTGTCCACGCACACACATTGAGCGTTGTAAACGTGCAAACAGATACACACACGTGTTCCATCCCCCAGAATCCCTGCTTGCAAATTGCTGTGCTTACACACACACATGCACATTTATATACACACACAGCCCTCTTCATCCTCTAGCCCCGAGGTTAGGGGCTGTAGATGGCAGACATGGAGATTGGTTTTTAGTTAAATGTCAGTGGAGGTGAAAGTACTGCCCAAAGGCACGTGTGTGCATGTATGTGTGTGTCACTCTCTCTCATTTTCTCAGTTTCTCTCTCTTCCTCAGTGCCCATTTTTTGCAACAGTTTCTATCTTTCTTTCATTACCTCGTTGTCTTTCAGTGTCTCTCTTGTTCTTTGTGAACAACTTCGGGCCCTTTCCACACTCTTTTGTCTGACTCTGTGTAGGTCTGTGACTACAAGTCATTTGCACAGATGCCCTAAACATGCCCTGCATGTGTCGGATATAATGGAGGCATAAAGTCTACATAGGAAAGAGGCTGGGGTAGATGGGTGAGTTAAAGATACACTGGACCTGGTAGGCTGCTGCTTGTTTCTTGTTTTAAATTGATAGTCAGCATTTCTTTGAACTGTTCTTTAACCATGTTTATTATTTTAACTAAGAAAATGGAAGTCCTGTATTTTAATCCATCACTGATGTTTCCCCAGAATGAACTGAATTGTTTTTGTGCCTTAACTTAACCAGAGGTGTGAAGTATCGGTGCTATATTACGTTCACAAGGAGTGTATTCAAAGGTTAGGGACAAATGACCATACAACACTTCAGGTTATTAATCTGTTTTCAAAATTATATTATTATAATATTTAAAAGTTATTGAGTAGTTACTTTGCAATGACATGCTGCTGGAAGAACAGCTGGCTGCCAAGTGCGTGGCACAGCTTGCATGCTGCCATGGGTGCCAGCTGGTGCATCTCGTGAATGCCCACCCAAAAGATGGCGTGCATCTGGTGCACAGCGGTGACCTCCTTGGCCTTTTCATTGTTAGTGAATATAAATCAAAGAAGAGTTGCAGAAATTTGACTCGTGTCATCATCAGTTTGTTCTCACCAGTCAAGATTTGACAGCTGGATCATGCCAGAACTGGGCATGAAAATGGCTTCAGAAACTTGGCATCCTGTCCAGAGTGAAGATTTGAATACTTGTGTATGTTTGTACCAGTGTGTGTGGCCTGTCCTGTTTAAACCCAGATGTGTCAATCAACTTGGGTTGGCAGTCGTCAAACTGGTATTTCCAGCACCAGAGCTGGAGGGTTCTCTAACACACACAAACACGCATACACGCACACACAGGCACACGGGGATCATGTCTTGAAGGGTTGTTATTGTCCTAACGTGGTCCGTACGTTGTCTGTCCACCAATCTGATCACACGGACCACTAAACCACAACAGTGCCCCTAACCGTGCATGTGTTGACTCCATGCGTGTTGACTGGCAGCTGTCACAAAGCCTGAGAAGCAGCAGACCATATGCACTGTGTGTGTTTGTGTTTTTGTGTGTGTCAGTGCAGATACTGTATAGACAGAAGAAAAGGTCATTGTGAGCTGTTTTGACTGTTAGCTGCACTGGGCTGATGTCACACACGTATAGAAGGATGGTGATTGCAGCAGATGGTGGTTGTTAACTTGGGATCGTACATGCACATGCTCACACCTGCTGGTGCACACACACACATCACTGCCAGGGTTTCACTAGGCTCCCCAAAATCCATCATGTCTAGTGAATAGTGATAGCTGTGCTGGTTCACAGTGGAAGCAAAATTACTTTATACAGCTGTGTTCATATTTAAAGTGTATTTTGTTTTTCAGTTCCTAAGAAGAATTAAGAGATTGTTTGAAAAAAAAGCTTGTTAGTATTATCCCAAAATAAATATATACTGGTAATTACTTTTTTGTTTGGCCTGTTGTAGTAGGCTATAGAGTATTTAGACTTAAGACCACACAAAACCAAATGTTCAAGTTGTGAAGTGAGTTAATTAATCCACACACTTGTGACGTACCAGAGAGCTATATTAAGCAAAGTTTTTTTTAGGTACTGAGTGATTTCAAAGTATTTTTTTTTTAAGAATTTCTCACAGTCAGGGTCACAAAGTATTGATCTAAATTTTGAAATAGTTTTCGTGAGTCATTCCTTGTTTGCCGTTGGAGACAACAAACAAGGAATGACTCAAATAATGCGTTTGAGCCACTTGATGAGATCACAGCATCATAGTTAGAAGTGTTTGAAATGTCACAGTCTCTGTAAATATTCAGCCACTGAAGTGCTGTAAAATGAGTTGTGGCAGGACTGGGATTTTATTGTTATCTCACACTCTTGGCTCTGTTTCACTTGCCATACTGTGCAGTGTCCATTTGAACCAAAGCACCACAGGAGCTGAATGGCAGGACAGAGCAGCCAAGGCAACAAATGAGCCAATTTGGAGACACAAATGCCCTGGCATAATACTTTCCCATAGTTAAAGCCTACAACAATACACAGAGGCAGAGAGTAATTGTGACATTAGTGGTTTGGAGTGTATCCCTGTAGACCAATAACCTGCCTGTCAGCATATGTATGTGTGCGTTGTCGCAGTGAGTAAGTCAGACAGTTAATGCACAAAAGGAAATGCCCATAACTCTTGGAAATCCTCACAAGCTGTGTTGTTGCACATGAAGATGTGCATAAATAAGTAATGAACTACTCATTAGCTGTCACTCACTGGAGAGGTAGAGTCATTAAGGGCAGTGTTGATTCATTTCACTACTTACAGATTGCACTATTAAGACTGTTTCTACTGATTTCCAGTTCCTGTTAAGTTAAAATACTAATTTATAAATCAACTTGTTTAAATAAAAAACATTCTACTGCACTATCATTAGGGTATGCTGCTGCCATTCACACACCATTTTTTAAAGGAAAATTACACTATATTTCAAATTTGCCCTTATTTTTGGTGTTTGTTTTAAAAAAATTGTTATACTTCACATTTTTGCCTGTAGTATATGTAGATTTTTACCTTTACTTTGGTTTTACTAACCTGACAGTTTATTGTTTAAGGGCTTTAAACACCAATTGGAAACCCACAAAAAAAACCAAACAATTTAGATCTCCTATCTTGACTCTCAAGCATGAACAGGCCACATGATGTACAAATAGCAAAGTCCAATGGCACCCTTTTTCTAATTTTGCCTCTGTACATTGCCACAGAGGATTGTGAATTAAACCATCAATATGTGATTGAAGTGTAGACTCTGAGCACCAAACCCAAAGGGTTTAACAAAAGTATCACATTTACCATTGAGGAGTTATCGCTTTTTTTCTTTAAAAAAAATTATTTTTTTTACATAGTTTCCCACAATTGGAGCCTTAAAAGTAATGGGATGGGACAGTTGACTGACTGACTGTCTTGTTCCCTCCTTTTTCAATGACAGATGGAGCAGATGAAAGCTCTGGAGCTGATTCCAAGTGTTGAACTTCCATTTCATAGCTTTTTACTGGAAATGTCGAAATGAGGTCCAGGATTACATAATTCGGATGAAAAATCAAAATCAGCCTATGAGAGAAATGGCAAAGTGGTTAGATAACAATCTGGTAGACTGTTAAAAAAGAAGGAATACTTTGGCCACCTCAGCAACACCAAAAGAAGACCACAGAAGACAACTGAAGTGTACAATTACAGAATTGTTTCCATGAATTAAAAAGAAAAAATCTTCACAACATCTAGCCAAGTCAAACACACTCTTGAGGAGGTAGGTGTATCATTGTCAAAGTCTGCAATCAAGAGACACCCTATGAAGGTAAAGAAGTTACAACAAGGTACAAACCACTGTTATACTCAAGAGCAGGAAGGCCTAATCTGGCGTTCCAGTCCAGTTTACCAGAAAACATCTAAAAGAGCCGGCACAGTTCTGGAAAAAAAATCTTTGGACATTTGAAATCAAGATTAACTTGCACCAGAATGATGGGAAGAGAAGTGCATGGACATGGAAGGAAAGTATACCACATCATCTGTTAAACATGGTGGAGGTAATGTTAGGCACAGGCATAGCTGCCAGTGAAAATGGGTCACTAGTGTTTATTGATGATGTGAGTGCAGATAGAAGTAGCAGGATGAATTCTGAAGTGTACAGGGCTATACTCTCTGCTCGGATTCAGCCAAATGCTGGACAACCTATCAGACTGCGCTTCATAATACAAATGATAATGCCCCAAAGGACATTGCAAAACCAACCTGAGCTTCTCAAGACAATATTCTTCAGTGGCCATGCCAGTCACCTGATTTCAACCCAACAGAGCATGCTTTTCAGTTGCCTTAAAAAAAAACCAACTGAATGTAGAGAGACCCACAAACAAGAAGCAACTGAAGGTTGCTCCAGTAAAGGCCTAGCAGAGCATCTCACAGAAGGAAACAGCATTTGGTGATGTTCGTGGGTTCTGGACTTCTGGCAGGTTATTAACCAATTAAAAATAATCCTCACATTTAAAATGTTTTTAGTCTGCCAATTACTTTTGAGCCTCTGAAAATGAGGTATTATGCATAAAAACAGCTGTAATTCCTAAACAGTTAATACTTTTGTTAAACCCCCTAAATTAAAGCTCAATGTCTGCATTTCGAACACATATTGAGTTTTGGATTTTAAAATCCTCTGTGGTGGTGTACAACTGACACCTGTCACTGGTGTCACTGTCCCAAAATCTATGTATCCAACTGTAAATTAAATTAAATTATGTGAAAACACCAGAGTCCTCAGATTAATAGAAAACCTGTTTACATTCATGTCTGTAGCATTTTGGAGTTATAGAAAATGTCAAATACCAGTTGAAATTATCCATTTATTTATATATTTGTTTATTTTTCATGAATTTGCATTTTCAGTTTGAGCAAAAGAAAATCAAGAGGACAGCCGAATAAACCAATCTATATGGTACAGGTTGATATTCAAAAACGCCAACATTACACATGGTGTAAATGTAAATACAATGTTGTAATTGCAAGTTTAAAGTAGACAAGCAAAACTAAAAATGTAGCAGACCCTAATAAGAAAAAGTTAAATTCAGAAGATAACATATTGCTGTCATTTCAATATTGCTTAAACTGTCAGAGCTCCCCTGGAATAAGCTCTATAGAAGTTGCATGCAAAAACTCTATCGTGTGTTTGACCTGTAGGCTATCCTAGCTGCTGTATGACAAGAGACAGGGTACACCCTGGACAGGTCACCAGTCTGTCGCAGGGACTGCAACCATTCATGCTCATCATACCTAGAGGCAACTTCGAATCACCAGTTAACCTAACAGGCATGTCTTTGGACTGTGGCTGGAAGCTGGAGAACCTGCAGCACAGGGAGAACATGCAAACGGACCAGGACCTTCCTCCAGCGGATGCAGCAATTTTCTACTCTGAGCACTCAAAGCTCTTTTACAGCAAGTCACATTCATACGGTGCTTCAAGCGCTTTCTAACTGTCATGCATGTACTCACACTATAGTAGATGCCTCATCAGCAATTAGAGGGTCCGTATCTTGCCCCGAGGATGCAGATTGAGTAGAGAGAATGGAGGTAAACTTAAAGGCAGTGAGATCAGGTATGCAAACCAAATTTTTAAGCTATTTGTGACAGTTTGAAAAGGCGATGATGGTAAATCTACAAAATTAACTCTTAACTAAGACACCAAATAGTGAATTCAGACCTTTAAGACCTCGAAGCAAATTGTGACATTAATCAGCAACCACCTGAATAATGACCAAACCCATGAAAAAAGATCAAACTGTACAAAACCCTAATGTCCTTTAAAATGTCCCACTGTCCAAACACAGCAACCCTTACACTCATACTCCTGCCAACATGGCGTTTGCCTGATAAATGGCCATCCCCTGTGCCTATAAACAACAACCTCTTTCTCATCCACACACACACACACACACACACACACACACACACACACACACACACATCCACAATCCACAGAAGGAGCTCGGCGCGCCATTCTAGCCCACTAATTCCTATTCATTTAAAACAGTCACCAGGGCACGGTGCAGCCTTGCTCGGCCTCAGACACCAGCCATTCATTATTCAGCTGCTCGCTTTATGAATGGCTTACAGGTGGATGCTACAACAGCAACAGAGAAACACTGCTCATAAATCACAACACACACACACACACACTTACACACATTCTCTTTTTTTTTTAAAGACTACAGAGCCTGGAGGTACAGGGCCTACGTGTTTGTTCATGAACGGGAGTGTGCAGTGTCGTCAATTTCCCTCTGTGCACTTTCTCTTGCTGCTGTTTAATTAGTAATGAGAACAAATATTTGTTTGTTCCAAAACTAGGGAAGGGAGGGGAAGTAAGAAAGAAAGCCAGAGAGAGGGAAAGGGGGAGAGAGAGAACCGCTAGAATAAATGAGTTTCCCCACGCTTTCTGTCACAAACAAGCTGTCTAACTGTTGTTTCCTCTCCACAGGCAGCCAGTGACAGAGATGGCCACTATACTAAGTGTGTGTGTGCAATCCAACAGGAAAGCACAGGGCAGCTGTTTAACATAGTCAGTGATATAACTAATAGATCACACAGTGTTACATTTGTCAATGTGACACTTTCTCCTATATTGAGTTACACTCCAGGGTTTTCTGTTTCTTTCCCCCCTCTCTGTATTCTTCTTACTGCTCCTGTCGTGCTCTCTCACTCCCTTTTTTTTTTTGTCTGTCTCTACTATTACTAACCTCTGCCATCTTTCTCAGTTTCTCTCCTCAAATCATGACTAAAACTACACCCAGCGAGGGAAATCAGCCTACTGGAACAATGCACTGGTCTGGTCAAGATCTTGACAACATTCTCACCCACAAACCATGATGGATTACAGGATAGCCTGTGTGTTCTCTGAGTTTCGTCATGTTGTACTTCAGGGTCCACCTAAATGTCCTCTTTTGTGCGGTATCTTTAGTTATTTGTTTTTGAACTTTAAATTGCAGGAATTTGCAGTATCTCAGTATTGCACAGATTTTTGAATATCGCATATTTAACAATCAGGTATAGCTCAAATTTAGTAGGCCCTCAGAGATCTCCTGTGACTCAGACACAAATTGAATGGTGAAGTTACCTTCTAAAGAAGCTTAGTGAAATGTGTAAAAAAAAAAAAAGAATGTCATTAAAATAAATAATAATCCTGACACGAAAACATAAAGAAGTAAAGTTTAGAAAAAATGGGGAAAAACCACACATCAGTTACAGTCAGCCAATCATTGTTGTCCTCCCTCTGCGGCTGCTGTAGATTCACTGCCTGACGCTTTCAGTAACAGAGAGGACGTTCACAAGAGTGCCAAATTTGAAGTTATGTGGCATATTAAGTGAGCAGTTATGCTGCATATAGACAGCTTTTGTTTTAGGTTACTTTTAACAGTTCCCATGAGCTTTAAAAGTAAAACACATCACCGATGAAGGAGACATGTCAGGAAAAAAAAAATCATTTTTCTGCATCTTTATGTCTGTGGAAAGGACTACAGTAGTTACAGTAACATGCATGGTTGCTGTTAGCTCTAAAAAATAAGCTGATGACCACCTGGATTCACTCTCCACTGCAGCTCCACCTCTGCTGCAAACTCTGAAAAAACTGAATGTTCCTTACGATGATTTCTCAAATTTGTTTGGTGCCACAGCTTCCAAAGTTTATGCACACAAAGTGTTTGACATGCATGTTAAGTTAATTGGGGATTGTAAATTGGCTGTAGCTCAATGTAATCTGTACTATGTATTGAGGTTTTGCAGACATGTGACTACCAACTATGTGGCGTTAACTTGCCTGACATTTTGGATGTGTGATAATTTTGTAGACAATGTAGGATCAAGCCAGTAAGGCCCCATTCACACAGGCCTAGAGACTGGTCTGCAACCATGTGGCAACCACCGGTCGTGAGGAAAAAATATGAGCATTCCCTGGCTCGTTGCAAGCGATTCCTGGAGGTTGATGGAAGTCACTGGGAAAATTATTGCTAAAGCCTCAGTCACACAGGCCTACAAACCAGTCAGTGACCCCATGGCAACCATCTGTCACTAAGGAAAAGCATGTATTGCCCAACCAATTGGCAAAAACCTGCTTGTGATTGCTTTGGTCGGCAGCATATTGCTGTGGTTGTAGTTGTATCAGCTATTTGGGGAAGACACCTTTTACCCTAGCAACCAACAGTTGTATGATGTCCAATATGGTGGATAACTCTTTAACATTGTGCCCATGACATCACGTGACAAACCTCAATAAACTGCAATTAATTGGTGGCCTGTCCAGGGTCACCCTGCCCTAAAAAAGCTGAGATAGTCTCCAGTGACCCTGAACTAGAAAGCAGAAGATGATGGACGGATCGATTGATGAAATTATAAAAAGTACTACAATTATAAAAATTATTAAAAATACTGGTATTACTGGTATTGTGAATTTTGCCATGCATGACGTCACGTTCCAACAAACCTAAGCAGATTTAGTACAATAAAAAAAACTGTTACACAATCAAGTTACAAATTATAAGAAGTGTTTATTATCACTACACAATACACACACAAAGACACACTTTGTGTTCCCTGAATGTTCAGCAGTTGAATCCTATTAATAAATTGGAAGACCTCTTATAGTTCTATTAGATATTTGAATAAAATGCAGAATAGAATAGAATTTTTGTTTCTACTCACCATGTGTTTACTTATATATTGTGTGATTTGTATACTACGATGTGTGCGTGCATGCGTGCATGTGTGTGTGTGCATGTGTGCATTCGTGCGGGTGTGTGTGTGTGTGCACGTGTGTGTATAAGAGAGAGAGTGGTGGCATTGCAGCCATGATTGATGGATCCTTCTGTGTTCCACTCAGCTTGTCTTTCACAGCCAGGCCTCTAATCCTGTTTCCACCCTGTCACTCACTCACCTAAACACACCTGCACATGTGCGCATTTATACACACACAAATACACACACACAAACACTGATTCTCTTTCCAGTTCGTCAGTCACGCAGATACACACCAAGATATGAAAGCAGTATGTGACAGCGCATCTAACAGCACTCTCAACAGCCACACACATGCTCACACTCATTCACACACACGCACACGCATGCACACTCAGTGTGGTTCAGTGTTGGTTTTTGTTTTCCCCAGCTGACCTCTTAAAGAAAATAGCTTATTTTAGATTGTGTTGTCTTTGCAGTCACACAGAGACAGAGATATAAAGAACATCATATGCAGTATGTATAGGTGGGTATGTGCACATTAGTGTTTGGTTGGCGAACACATTTAACTGGACTATTCACAATGTTTATAGCTTAGTGGATTTATGGATTTATGTTGTCAGGTTTGGGGACTTATTTTTTTGTGTCTGTATTTTTTAGCTATGGCTGCTTAGCTGACCTCATTATCCAACTGGTTTACACATAAAACTGCTTGAAGGTTCTTTGAAAACAATATAAATATCTGCAAAAATCCAAAATGAAAAAAAGGAAACTGTAATATGTTATTTTATAACTCACTCATTACTATTTTACCTTCAGTTGTTCAGCTGATATCAGTCCACTTATGACAACTAGTTCCACATAAAGCTATGTTGCTTTCACTTCATACTCTACCATCCAAAAACTGATCTCAGGCTCATTAATTTCACCAGTGCCCCATCGTGGTGTAGCCTACGATACATTGTGTTCATGCTGGAAGTGAAGGAGAAACTCCCTTTCATCTCTCCTCAGAAAATATGTATCTGCACTTCAGAGGTAATAAGACCTGAACCTACGCAGCTTTGCTGGTCCATCTGTCTGCACAGAATGGTGCTGGATAGTTCTATATTAAATCCAGCTTCACTGTTTCCCACATGCAGACTTTACTTGGGAGGGCTGCCCAGGTATATTAAAGGATTGTCAAGTATATACACTGCTCAAAAAAATTTAAAGGAACACTTTTTAATCAGAGTTTAGTCAATTAGTCAAATAAAACTTCTGGGATTTTGATCTGGTCAGTAAGTAGCAGAGGGGGTTGTTAATTGGCAGTCATAACTGGTGATACCTGGACCCCACAGAGGCTGCACAGGTAGCCTTAGGTCCTCCAGGATGGCACATCAATACGTGCCATTGCCAGAAGGTTTGCTGTGTCTCCCAGCACAGTCTCAAGACCCCCAGCAGCCACTGGTGTGAATGTTGCTGACCAAACAATCAGAAACAGACTTCATGAGGATGATCTGAGGGCCCGACATCCTCTAGCGGGCCCTGTGCTCACTGCCCGGCTCGATTGAGCACATTTGGCATTTGCCATAGAATACCAGAATTGGCAGGTCCATCACTGGTGCCCTGTGCTTTTCAGAGATGACAGCAGGTTCACCCTGAGCACATGAGACAGATGTGAAAGGGTCTGGAGAAACCGTGGAGAGCATTATGATGTTTGTAACATTGTTCAGTTTGGTGGTTGGTCAGTGATGGTCTGGGGGGGGAGGCGTATCAATGAAGGGACGCACAGACCTCTACAGGCTAGGCAACAGCACCCTGACTGCCATTAGGTATCAGGATGAAATCCTTGCACCCATTTTCAGACCCTGGGCTGGTGCAGTGGGTCCTGGGTTCCTCCTGGTGCACAACAATTCCCGGCCTCATGTGGTGAGAGTATGCAGGCAGTTCCTGGAGGATGAAGGAAGTGATACCATTGACTGGTCCCCATGTTTGCCTAACCTAAATCCAATAGAAAACCTCTGGGATGGACTGGGTATCATGCAGTTGCTTATACAACGAGATCACATTCTGCTGTCGGAAGCACTGTAACTCCACTCTGCTGGACTGTTGCTGATGAGAATATTCTTTAGCTGTAGCTGCAAAGATCTGCTCCAAGTTGAAGGACCTCTCTAACCAGAAGCAGCAGCAGTTGTAGACCCGATGCATCGTCAGCTGCAGGATGAAATACCATTCAGAGGCAGCTGAATATGCTGCTTATTCACATATTTGTCACAAATAAGCCTTGTGGGCTAGTAAAATGAGGGAGAGCTAATTATTAGTTCCATGTATTATAAGTTGCCTTTTGTGGAAGGTTTCGGTCCCTCACAGGTGTCTCTACTTAGACCGATGCCTCCACGACCCAAACCCAGATAAGTGATAGAAAATGCATGCGTGGGTGGATGAATGGGCCAATGAAATGTTTCAGGAGAGAAGCTTAGAAATGGCAAAAAAAAATCTGCTTGTGGGAATCACAGATGTACACAAACACACACACACCCTCTCCCCCACTGCCACAAATAGAAAAAACATTGAACCTCCAAGTTAAAATATTTATATATATTTATTATCAAATTTAAATTGCTTATAATCCACTAATCCATCCATCTTCCAATGTACTGCTGTAACTGTACACTGTGGAAATCAAGGAGCATCAGTGTCATACTGCGCTGAGTGTCACTTTGTATAATTGTGAATGGAAGCTTTGCAGTGAAGCGGTTTAACTGTAATAGTGTGTAAGGGTGAGCTTTTGCTTTGCTTGTGTGTCGTACAGAGGTTAACCAACTCCTCTAAATGTGGCCAGCTGTGAGGTTTAGGTAACATTTGGGACTAACTACCTGTACTCACACACACACTACAGACACACACGTGCACACACAAGCAGTTTTGCAGGCACCGTGATTCATAACCCAGTGTGCGGCCTTTAGACACAAAAGCAATATGAGTAACGGCCTGTACAAGCCTGGACTTTTATTCCTTACAATTTGTCTTGCTTAAAACAAAAAAACCAGTGAATGCATAAATAAAGCACTCGGTACAGAGAGAGAGAGAGAGAGAGAGAGAGAGAGGATGGATGAATGACTCCTCTCAGCAGAGAGACTTTCAGGGACTCACTGAAAATCTTGGTTTTGTAATTTTTAATTTTGACATGTGGGTTATTTTAGTGAACCAAAACTAAACAACAAACTGTATCTAGGTATGAAAAAATAGTTCACTACCGTTTTTTTGCTCTGTGTTGTTGATTGAAAAGTTATCACATAGCTTCACCCTGAAGCTAAACGGATGAAAAATACTGTTGCTGGCAGCTTGAGACTTGGGAAGAAGGCGATATCATGGTTTTATTTTGGCTGTAACAATACAAATATGTATTCATTGCTTTCATGTTGAGAATCTAAATATTGCAGGAAGTTAGCTACAGACACTTGTGCTTTTCTGAAAAGTTCACCTTCTTGAAGGTCACCTCTTGAGGACTCACAGCTGTCGGGACACCTTGTGACTGCTGTTTACCGCCACTGTACAGATCAAATAAGCAAAAATGTATAAGTACCTCACAATGAATCTTGAATGGGTTTTTCTCTCTGGCAATTCAGCTGTGATTTGTGAACATGAACACTGTTCCCTTCCGGGGTTTGATGGATGTGGGAATCATTACTTAACAGCAAGTACAGCAAACACATTAAATCTCTCATTCTGTCCACCTTCTCCTCATCCTCCAGATGCCTCTCCATCTTCTTGCTCCCTGGACTGCCCTGTAGTTTAAATACACACTTTCCTGACAAGAACACAGCATTGATTCTGATCAGCGCGCACACACACACACTAAATAATACACAACGCAAAACCCAGGAGATTGTTTTGTCAGAAGTGGAATGGTGAGGTAGGGGGGTGGGTAGGTGGCATGGCACTAAGTGCCTAGTGTGTGTGTGTGTGTGTGTGTGTGTGTGTGTGTGTGTGTGTGTGTGTGTGTGTGTGTGTGTGTGTGTGTGTGTGGATGGCCAGGCCAGTAAAGGGAGCATGCTTTATGACAAGTGAAACGAGCCCAGTGAGAAGCTGTCCAGTTCAATACCTCATCACAGCACACAGCAAATTGTGCTGTATTGAGGAGACACACACACACACACCTGGACCAAAGCTCGTTTCACAGCAAATTGTCTGGTCTTGATGACAGTTACACTCAGGAAGAGTCCACATGCATGGATAGTTTACGCAGTTATGAGTACACTGCAACCCGTGATGATAAAGTCAAAACTGAAAAAAATAAGTAGCCGTAATGGCAGAAAGATGACCGTAAGTCTAAAGTTCAGAAAAGTATAGTGAACATTGAAATTTAAATTAGAGAAAGCCGGATGAGTCCCTCACATATTCTAAACTGATTCAGTGTGAGGCATACAGTACCACACACTTGACTGGTACTGTACTCTGCAAAATATTTAAATTCAGCAGCAACATCACATCACTGCTGATTTGTGCATTTTGGCAGCAATTACATAAACTGCATCCACTTCTCTCCACTTCTCTTCACTCTTCACACACACACACACACACACACACACACACACACACACACACACACACACACACACACACACACACACACA
>JAVDPK010000385.1:18327-35708 GCA_034780415.1 Cichlasoma orientale
TGTGTGTGTGTGTGTGTGTGTGTGTGTGTGTGTGTGTGTGTGTGTGTGGGCGCATTCACACACATTTTTCACTCGGTGTTGAAAAAACAACAAACCAAAAGAAGTGATTAAAGCCCTGAATCTGGAGAGACGGCTGCGAGGCGCTCATGCTGAGATTATAGAGATGTCCTCAGACTGAAAACTGAATACCTGAGCAAAGACTGAGTATCCTAATACTCTGATACTCTGATACTCTGATATCCGGGCACAACTTTATTGATATCAGAGGTGAAGCTGCGCGCTGTGCCCCTGCAGGGAGCTCGTCGTTTCATACTGACCACTGAATCATCAGAGAAGTCGATCTCATCCAGGTCGAGGTATTCAGGAGCCTCCATCTTCACGCCGCATCATCGACCTCACGACCAGCTGCACACAAAAACACAACATTTCAATGCGTGACTGAAAGACCAGTGACGAGGCAGCAGGATGTTACTGATATCTACACACCAGCACCGACATTCAAATTCAGGAGAAATTTTGGAGTCTTGATCAATGAGATATTTGTACTGTTGTTACAAAACAAGTCCCAACATTTCAGAGTTATGGGAACAATTTGCAAAGACAAAAAAAGGACATTTGTGTTAGTGTGGGGGTTATTTTTACCCTCCTTTTTTACACTTCACACAAACCAGGACAGCAAAAGCCACAACCTCTTTGGCTCGAAAGAAAACACCTTTGAGAATTAGTGCAGTGACATGATGAGGAATAACACACAGGAAGTAGCTGCAGGAAGCTGCACTAAAATGTTTCTTGATTATCTTTTTCTAACTGAGATGAGAACAAAGAGGAAAATAACACTCACTTCTATTTTAAGGACAATTTTCCTTCTCACCCACCAGCAAAAGGCTAAAAGGGATTATTGGGAGGAAATGAAATCCTTTTCTACTGGGTAATCCTGCACATTTAAAACTGTCCAAAGCTCAAAATGTCAACTGCACAATCTGACTGAGCAGCTGTGATCAAAGGCAACAAACAGCAGGATAATCAGGGAGCAGCGTGACTCGCACCATGAGCACGCAACCTCAACAAACGCGAGAGCAAGAAGCTGCCTGGCAACAAAGCCAAACTCTGAAACACTCAGCAGGGACGACTGAGCCATAAAGCCAGTCAAATCTGAGGTTCCCAGCAGACTCCCTCACAATCTAATGGGGTTTTTGAACAATAACTTTATCTAATGAAGAAATGCAAAATTTTACCCTCATATTAAGTACATTTACAGACCCTCAGAGTCCATGAGAGTGGGTTTTTGAGCTCTCTGCACTTCATAAGTAGAGGAGACAGCCACAGGGCTGAAAAAGGGCTGAATGGTTACTCTAAAATTATTGCACAAAACAAAGTATTTTGAGGGGGTCGGGCTGGAGGCACTGAATGAGCCGTGCCTCCATCACTGTAAGCTCTGTAAGTGAAGCCAGTGTAGACGAGCCTTAAACCCAACACAAACTCTCTGCCCTTAAAGCAGAAGCTGTGCTTGTGTTTGCAGACACGTTGGTGTCTTTCATGCAAACTATGGGTGACCACAACAATCTATTAATGACCAGCCCTTACCAACCCTTGACCGCACATGGAGGCTTTGGTGCAGCGCCTCCAGCAACCGCTCACAGCTGGTGGTCACCAGGGGATCACTGACCAGGCTCTGGGCCTACGTGAGTGGGGCTGATTGGGGCTAGCAACTGATTTCACAGTGACTGCCAGAAACTGCTCTGCAACCGGTTGGAGAACACACATTTCTGCCTTACAAATGGAGGCTGCCAGGGGATCACGACTGGTCTGTAGGCCTGTGTGACTGAGCCTCTCATGAGGGTTCCAAATATTACTTTTGTCCTTGAATTACTTTATAGACTCGGCCTATAAAGACCCCCGAGCCCACAGGGATGTTATCAAACTGCTTGTTCTGTCAGAGGGTTAGGGTTAACCTCACGCTGTGAGGACTCACAGTGAACCCAGCACAGGAACACTCAACAATCACGTCCGTACGGTTTCCAGTTAAGATCCTGACACAGGGAAGAGAAGCCGTGTCATTCATCAGTGCCATTCTCCTGCTTTCAAAATGCAGCCAAACATAGAACGAGCTTTGACCGTGAAGCTGGCGCCGTTTATAAAAAGTACTGCTCACAATGCTGTAACCACCAGTGCTTTCTGTGCCGTTTCCTGTTGTATTGCAGCTGGTTGGACTGCAGGCGTCAGACTAACTGCCACTAAGTAACCAGGGAGCAGCACGGTCATGGCTGAAATCAGCTCACAACCACAACTCCAGATCACAGATTAAACTGGCTTTGAAAGCTCTTCATGGAAAATGATCTGGCAAAGACCGGTTTCCACTATCAGGCAGCTTAAAGCTCTATTAGTACATTTTTATAATAATATTGGAGACTCTTTTAATTAGTGGGGTTTTATACAGTCTATGGCTCCAAGTTTCAAAAGCAGTAAAGGGAAAAATACATAACTGAAAGTAAGATGTAGCAGAGACATTATACAGTATAAGACGGAAATCTCACTAAATACCTGCTGCCCCGCACCTGCACCCAGAGAGCCAATCAGCAGCAAGAGCAGGGCAGTCATGCTCTGGCATGGATTCAGTCTGAGCTTCTACATTTTCTCAAAAAGTAAAGTTATAAGCTTAATTTTAAAAGTCAAGAGGGTGTTTGTTTCCCCTGGCTTCATAGAAAAATAAAACCAGGTATTACATAACAATAGAAATGTATGCATGTGTATAACTGCATCGGTCCCAGCACCCTGTGAAACCCTGTGGAGCTCCATCTTTTCTATGTGAGGAGGGGAAACTCCCAGTTTACACAAACAACAAACTGGAATTGGATAAATATGATTTAAAGCAGCTCATCACATTTATTTGAATACAATCGTGTCTCCTGGTCTCCTCACCTGAACCAGCATGGCGTCTGTACAGTGCTGTATGAGTTGTGAGGGGCAAAAAGACAACTAATATTCATGTTCTTCATTTAGAGCAGGGGTTCAAAAAACTGCCACGATCATTCCTGAGGCGTTACAAAGGTGGCTGCCAAAAGGCTTGTAGAAAGACTGTAACAGTGTTAAAAAATATTTATACACACAAAAGAGAAAAAAACAAACACTAAAGCTCGTGATCACAATTTTCTGCAAGAAATCTGCATCAGTGATGGAAATAGTAGTCAGGAAAGAGCCTAAAATAACACCATGGTTACAGTGAAGTCAGACTGAGACCGCTCACGTCATCAGGTGGTGCACCTACAATAAGATCCAGATGTGCTGAGGGAACGTTTCATTTCTTTGGCCCTTCGTGCTGCCTGTTGATGTCAGATCACTCATAACTGTCCACATTCAGAAACAAAAACTTGTAACAAGTGACTGTGTGCCTCTGTGTCTTCAAGCAGCTACTTAACTGTTTAATCTTTGAGTACTCACTGTCTCCTTGTACACTACGTTCACAGAGAGGGCCGAGGGCAGTTAAAGAAGCCCCGCTGTGGCAGTGAAAGCTCACTGCTTTGCTAAATTAGAAATAAAAGAAGAAGTTAAATCAAAATCTGAAGGATCATAACTGAAGATGCTTCTATTTTTTTTTTATTAGAAATTCCAATGGTTATCTCCAAGGTGTTTCTATTTTTTTGTGCACCCACTAAGACGATGCATAGAGGTTTCTTCATGCTTTGAAAAGCACAAAGGTCCAGTCACGGCCGCAGGATGTTCAGAAAGCAGCAAAGTGTGGAGCTTCCCTGCAAGAGTGAAGCTGTTTTCAGACCGTGTGGGAGTCAACGGGTCAAAATAAAAAAAACCTCTGATTGCAGCTTTGAGAAAGAGTCGAGCCTGCACATCCTCGATAACAACAGTTTAGGCTTCGAAACCCGACATCAAAAATAACAGTGGATTTTTAAAGGAAGTAAAGAAAGGAGGACGACGCCTGCTCGCTCTGTTTATGTGAACAGCTGACGAGTCCAAATCCTTCCAGGCAGCAGGACACAAAAATAATCAGAGATGAAACTTTGTGGAGGAAAGGCAGGGAGGGATGGGAGACGACTCTTTCTGCACAGTATAATTAGATATTTACTGAATGTTTCTGCACATGAAAAAATCCACCTTCCATCAACTCAAAGTCTTATTTACATGTTCTGTCTCGTTTGTGGAGCTGGTGTAAAAATAGAAGCGATCTAACGACCGCTGGGAGCAGTGAATGCGCACAGCACCTCTAAAACCTCATCGTGGGGTTGTTGGGTTCGAGCTCCGCTGTCAGCCGAGCCCTGCAGACTACAGCACAGCCGGCTTACAGGATAAACCTGTAAATCAGACAGAATCTGGACCTGGACTTTCTGCAGAGTTCACCAAGTTAAATCTAAATAACAGCACAGACAGCAGCGTTTCAAACCTGGTTTACAATCATAACATGCATACAGCATAAAACCAGCACCGACAAATAACAATAACCTCCATGATAAAACTGATTAAACGGAAGCTCCCCAGGTAAACAATGAGCACCCTATTATTACAGTTCATCCTCTCCCTTAAACACGCTGTTTAACTCCTCTACTGTTGAGCCAACTCTGATTTGCTGCCCGTCTCAAACAAAACAGCTGGTAGGCGGGGCTTCTGTGCTCACAGTCAGAAATATGTAAGTGAGATGTTCATATTTCTACTTCTAATCCGGGCATCTGGATTTCTACTTCGGATGCCCTTCCTTTCCCGAGAGATTTGGAGGAGGGGCTCTTAGTGCGGTCTTCTGCTGCTGCTGCAGCCCATCTGTGATTCAATGTGTTGCGTTCAGACAAGCTCTTCTGCATAACAGTGGTTACATGAGCTACTGTTGCCTTCCTGGCAGAGTGATGAATCAAGGGTATTTTTTCCTGTAAAAGGAAATGTGTCAAAGATGTGCAGATTTCGCCACCTCAGAACATTTTCTGCTTGTCTTTGTCTCACATTATTTTAAATTTAAGTGTAACAAACCAAGACTTCTGCTCATCAAATATGTTTCACAGAACCAGCAATTAAATAATCCCTCAAACTAATAAATAATCAGATGATCAATGAAAGCCGCTGGCTGCATCCCCACACAAACGCTTTAAAATACACCAAGATCCAGATGGATTTATGCAATTTAACTCAAGATGTACATGAAATTAAAGAACCACCACGGGTTATGAGGTGTTTGTAAAATGGATGGATGGAAGGATGATGGATGGATGGAAGGAAGGAAGGAAAAAAGGAGGGAGGGAAGGAAGGATGGATGGAAGGAAGAATGATGGAAAGATGGAAGGATGGATGGATGGATAGAAGGAAGGAGGATGGATTGATGGAAGGATTGATGATGGATGGGTGGAAGGATGGATGGATGGGTGGGTGAAAGACAAAAATGAGAGGAAAGTTGGATTTTCTTGGGACTCACTGCATAAAAAGCCTGTGCTGAACATCTGAGAGCAGTGTTTATGTGATTCTTCATTTTTTCTATAGTCATAGAGGAATATTTGATACTAAACAAGAATCAGAGCAACCAGCAAAATGCATGCTGTTAATAACAAAAATGACATTTAATATGGCAACACTTAAAGTAAAATAAGAGCACTATTTTCGTGGTTTTACTGTATTTCCAAGGACAGCCGGTCTGAAGCAGACTTAAAGACGCCAGTGGAGCCCTGTATGTCTGCTTCAGGGGGGACAACAATGGGTGAGAGCTGAGTGAGCTCCTCTGCTCACGATGACAGCTCCTTTAATCCTCTGATACCTGCTCAAGCAGCAGGAGGCTAATCAGCTAAGCTAGCTGGCTAATCAGCATCTAGAGAAGCTAATGTGGAAGCTAACAGGCTAGCCAGGCAGGCAGAAAATTGGGTCAAAGAGAAAGCTCAGGTAAAAGATAAGGAGCTCGGAATAAGGAGCCGTTAGCTCTCGGTTAACGGACAGTTTTCAGACACGGTACCTTTCCAAAGTCAGGCGGCCGAGGGCGGGGGGTTAGCTGGCTTGAGGAGCTGGTTGCTGCTAGCGGAGCCGCTAGCTGGATGGTCCTTGAATCCAGCTGTTTTTTTCCCTTCTGTCGCCTCTCTGTCTTGAAAAGCACAAAGACTTTGACATATGGGCAGCACAGAGCGCAGGAAACGAGGCGAGGGCTCACTCTGAGCACATTTCCCTGGAGCACGGTAGCTGGGAGAAAGGAAAGGCTGCAATTTAGCTCGGATTTTTAACCCAAACGTGCTGGTTTAGGGTTTCTTTTCCTCGTGTTATTGTGCAGCCAGGAACCCAAACGCTTTCCAAAAGGATCTGAAATCATGACGTTTAAAATCAAGTCAGATTCATTCAGCACATTTAAAATATTAGTTTACCAAAAGTGCTTTCTAATTAAAGTAAATCTATTTTTAAGATTTATTTTATTTTTTTGTCCAGCACCTAAAGGGATTTTTGACTGGATGTTTGCACTTCTTTTTCTGATATCACAAAGCTCACGCATTAGATAAAAAAAAAAAAAGATTTTTAGAATAAGTAGAACAAAAAATAAAGAAATAATAAAAAATGGGTTAAAATGAATAATAAATATAAATTATATTAAAATGCAGAAACATTTAAATTCACGCAACACAGAGATAGTCTTTTATATGTGAATTTTGGGCAGTGTCCATCAGCCCGATGCTGTTATCTTCTGTAGTTTGATAAGAAATAAAATAAGAAATCCTTTTATTAGTCTCACGATGCGGAAATTCAGTATAGCACAGTTAGATACAGACGTCCGTGTAATACCAATGTGTACCACAAGATGGTGCAGTGAGTCGATCGCAACCTTTATTTACCTTTCTTATAAAACATAAATCTTAGGAAATTGAGATGAGGTAATCAGAAATATTAAAAAAGCATCTGAAAACCCCACTGTTAGCATGCTGCCCCCTGGTGACGAATGTTTTAGTTAAAGTGTGCAGACTTTAGAGGCGGCTCCAGAAATATTTTTCTGCAGGTGCTAAGGGGGGCTAAGCGTTTTACTGAGGGTGCTATGAAGGATAATTTGTTCTTTCAGTTCTCAAACAACCACACACAGACACAAGCTATTTTTATTGGGGATGCTACGGGGGTGCTATGACTTTTCCAGGGGGAGCTACAGCACCCCCTAGCGCCACCCCCCCCCCCCCCCCCCCCCGGCGCCGCCACTGAAGCTTTGGGATCTGAAACTGATTAATGCCACACACAGAAAAGCGCCTTTTTACCTTTTGTATTTATGAGTATTTGATATCTGGAATCCACATAATAGCTGAAATAATTATTTGAGGTGAAAGTGGAAATGCGGTGTCCGTGTCATGCTCAGTGTCTCAGTGTTTGGTGTCGTTTTTCTCCTGGTTACTGAGGCTTCGGTCCAATAGACGATCTTCGATGAGGGCAGCAGCGCAGACTGAAGGAAGGAAAGTCCGTTATCCTTAGAATAAAGACCACACGGAAACCTACAACGGATTTCTCATTATAATCTCATTATATGAAAGCAGACAGTTCTTATTATGTTTCATTTCATATTAAATTAACACGCCTAAATTAATATCTTTACTTTGAACCTCTCTTTTTTACATCAATGTTAACATTTGGCTGGAACAATGAAAATAACAAATTAGCTCAAAGTTTACAGTATAAACATTTTAAAGTGTTATTTTTCTTCTTCGGGTCTAAACAAGAACATTTTTTCTGTTATTATTTTAAACAAAAGTAGTTTTACACATGGGCTCTCTCAACATACTCTTCATTTACTACAGTGACATAAACTTATTTTCAGCGGTTTCTTTGTCAGCAGCCCGGATCTCTCTTCTAAATGAGGCATTTGACTTCATATACACGGTTACATAAGTGTTAGTCACAGGAGCTGCTTCACAGATGGGCTGTAAATGTTATATCTCCATAATAACAGCCCGTAAGCCTCTGCTTTACTGCAGGAGACATCAGCAGCTCATTGAACCTCAACACTGACACCTAGTGGAACAAGGAAGGAAGAAAAACTTAAAGGCGCGAGAAAAGAGGATTATAATAATAAAAACAGCAATAATAAGTGAAAGTGGGTGATTTTATTGTTTATTATTACTGGCAAAAATTCCTTTAATAATGATATTTAAATCAAAGAAATGACAAATAGATCAAGTTAGAATAAAGACCAACAACCTCGGGAATAAAACCCCAAAGCACCTGAAACGAGTTCTGAGAGGCTGTGTGGGGCATCACTGACGTCATTTTAACCACATCGGGTGTTCCTCAGGTAAAAGCTGAAGGCGATGAGAAGTAGCAGCAGCAATAATACTCAGATTACACATTTTCAGAAAACATTAACAGTACATCATTTTTTCAAAATGGGGAAAATAGGAAAGTGTAAAATCTGTGGTGAACAGGAAATTCACAACGTTTTACTTTAGCAGCCAAAATGTAAAAATCAGAGGAGGAAAGTGAGCGTTTACAAAGATGTTCACATTACTGTAATCAGTTTTCGTATGTAAAGAGAAAATTATATCTTTATTTCAAATGTATTAAGTGTATTAATTAGTTATTAAAGCTCCAATCATCTTTAAAAACCGTCTATTTCAAGTGGAAAACATGCTGTTTAACCCTACGGTAACCTCACCTGCAAAGGTTACGTTATACACGCTCCTGTCCAGTAGGTGGCAGTAATACAATCCCAGATACGCTGAGTTCATCTTTGTGAGTAACTCTACGCTCACCTTCCTCCTCTTCTCTTCCTCCTCACCCTCAGGCTGTTCGCTGTAGATGGACACCCATCCCTCAGCCCTGCTTTGTTAGAGGTCTTCCTGTTAAAAGTGAGCCCCCCGTCATCAACTGCTTGATCACAGAGGACCACCTGATCATCCGAGTCTATACACTGGAGGTCTTTTATTGCAAACTGTAGGGCACCGAGGTGCCTGTTGCTGTGAGCTCCAACCATGGGGCTGAAAATGATGCTGCCTCATGTTAAACCGTCCAGCTTTACAGCACAAACAAACATTTTTACAACCCGCACAAAAAACAAGCTTCACCTCTACAGACAGTTTTCCCATCAAATCATCCGCCTGGATACAGGAGCTGCAGTGCAGGTGAGCTGTCACTGGCAGCTGCAGCAGTGGAACTATCCTGTGAGCAACATGTGTGGCTAATTTACTGACACACCATCCTAAAAATCCCTTCATGCTTCAGTTTTGGTGCTCACACAGGTATCTGTGTCTGTGTGTGGCACCCATGCAGTATTTGGATGCAGCTCCACCCTTTTGTTCAAACAGCAGGGTGGTGCTCAAAGCGGCTCTGGCCATCCTTTATATACAGCCTATGATTAATACTTAGTAACCTTAGGAATACTAATACTTCACCGAATCACACAGTGAAGTATATTTGTTAGACATTAAAATGCTTTAAATGGCTCCAGCAGTGACACTTACAGCCACCTGTGCAGGTGTCCACCTGTGCAGGTGTCCTCCTGTGCAGGTGTCCACCTGTGCAGGTGTCCTCCTGTGCAGGTGTCCTCCTGTGCAGGTGTCCACCTGTGCAGGTGTCCACCTGTGCAGGCGTCCACCTGTCATTTATAAACATGTTCTGAAGGGCATGTTCGTTGTTGTATCCACAGTGGAGTTTATGGGCAGTGAGTGCGTTTAGGAGCCGGGCTCGAGCGGTTCCAGCTTCTATAATACAGCAGTTATTGTTTACCAGCTGCCATAAAACACCAAGAGTGCAAATTCACATTAAACAGACAAACGGAAACATTCAAAGTCTCTGAACGACTTCACATTCAAGCAAACTTTATTAGTGTGATATGAAGCAGAAATGCAGGATGATAACATGAGACGTGAGCTTGGCCTTTATACAGCTATGCAGGTATGTGTGGTTACAGGTCATCAGGCACACACACTGTTTACACAATCAACACACACACACAGACACACACACTTTACATCTTAGCACCAAAACTCAAAGATCTTCTCCGTAGCACCAATGAAGCATATTAAAGCTTACAGGATGTTTGAAGCTGAACTGTGAGTCCAGTTCATGTGAAAAAGCTCAGAAACTCACCAAGAAGAGTTTAAAGTTCCAAACATTAAATTAATCCTACAGGTAAACACAGGAGCGCAGAGCGAGCATGCAGGTCTCTGCGCAATCACAAAATAAACTCTTTGGTTTCAGGAAATCGTTGTTTGAAGTCTAACAGAGGAAAAGCTGCTGAGGTCACAGGAGAAAGAAAGCTGACAGTCATGCTCACTCCGGCCCTGAAATGATGTCCCATAAAAAACCAGCTTGTGGTGAAAATGAGCTTCTGTCACCAAGTTTTATGTTGGATATAAAAACGTTTAAAAAAGGAAAAACCAGTAACTCCAGTATGTAAGCAAACCGTGTCTCCCAGTATAGAAATACAGTACACATGTAATCAATCAGAACCATCCACAGTAATGTGAAAACACTAAAACACTAATCAGCATATTGTCCCTACTTCAGGTGTTTCCTGAGTATATTTGGATCATCTGACTCACATGTGAACAAACTGATACTTTAACTCCCGGCGGCTCCGCGTGTCGTCTGTCCGTGTCCGTCTGCTCGTCTCGAGGATTCGCCTCAGTAGCTGCAAGAAGCAAAGCAAAGGTACTGATGACTCATCGTAACCTCTGCTTCCTGTTCCTGATTTCTGAGCTCAGTGGAAGTTTCCCTGTTCTGGGTTCTGGCAGAACGGTTCTGCAGAGGCAGTGTTTCTGTTCTTGGTGGAACTCCTCACCTACTGATCCTTTTTACTACGTAGCCTAATGAGCAAATCTGCTGCTGCATCTTTTCTGAGATCAGAACATGTTAGACCTGAACACGTGCCAAACCCATGGCTTCTTCTCTGTGTCACAAAGCTGCACAGTGAGCTATCCTTTCTGGGCTTTACCGGGATACCGTACAGAGATGCAGCACCATCGCCTAAAAGTGAGAAGGTTCTTGGTTTGAGAACCTCCTCACCGGTCAGCTGGGATCTTTCTGTGGGGAGTTTGCATGTTCTCCCTGTGTCTGCACAGCTTCTCTCCAGGCTTCCTCCCACAGTCCAAAGATATTCATGGTAGGTCAGCTGCTCAGATCATCTGCCTCCATCTCACCCTGTCCCAGCATCCTCCTCTGCCACACCAGCCCTCTGCATGACCTCCTTCACTACATCCATGAATCTTCTCTGAGGTCTTTTCCTCCTCCCTGCCAGCTCCATATTCCTTTTTTCCAGTGCATCCACCCTCCCTCCTCTGCACATGTCCAAACCCCCTCAGCCTCTCTGACTCTGAGCCGTCCCTCTGATGGACTCATTTCTAATCCTGCTCACTCCCAATGAAGATCTGAGCATCTTCAGCTCGGCCTCCTGTCTTTGTGTCAGAGCCACCGTCTCACCACATCCTGTAAACCTTCCCTTTCACTCTGGCTGCTCTCCTGTCACACCTCATCCCTGACACTCGCCTCCACCCGCTCCACCCTGCCTGCACTGCAGTTGGTGCTTCTATTCTTGGCTGTAGGTGTGAGCGGTCGTCTGCCTGTCGCAATCACAATTAATTTTTCACATCACACACCTGAACAGCCATTAACGCGCTGACAGTTTCAGCTCGGTGTGTTCATGTTCTCATCACTTCCTGTGACAGACTCACAGGAAGTGATTCAATTTGCTGCCGTCCCCAAAGTCTGAATTATGAGTAAAGGACAAAGTTTCTCACGATGTCATGGTGCAGCCGGAGACGTGTGCCGCGGTGCCCGTGTACTGAACGTCACAGCGAGCCACGTTGTTGTTAAAGTTGGACTCTGGGACCTGCTGCCTGGGGTTCACTGTCACCTGTATCACAAGAGCCATCGGAGCAGGAGGAGAACATTATGAGACCAGATTAACAATGGGAAGAAATGCTGCGTGGCTTCATTTACTCCTCCAAGGAGTTTTTTTGAGTAATAAGAACCATAACATGTGACTCAGACCTTGAGGATGTACCTTCCAGGAGAGACGTCGGTGATGTCGATCCACTGACAGTCGATGTCAGCATTGTAGGTGTCATAGCAACCTGGACTCAAGCCCTATTGGACAAAAAGAAGAAAAACAGTCCAATCCTCTGAATATGAACATTCACACCACAATTTCACCACAATATTAATGAAACTTGTGTAACTTCAATAAAGAAGCGCTGCGTTCATTCCTGGTGTTCGGCTGCTAGTTTATCCTTTCCTCTCATCCAATCATGTCTCTGCCTTCTGTCAGCCTCAGTCTGCCTTTCACTCTCTCATTGGTGTGATCCGCCTCCTCCCCATCACCTCCCCATCACCTCCCCATCTACGCCCCATCTCCGCCCCATCTCTGCCCCATCTCCTCCCCATCTCCTCCCCATCACCTCCTCATTTCCTCCCCATCTCTGCCCCATCTCTCCCTCATCCTGGCCAGATAAAGATCCTGGTCCAAGTTCCACCTGGTTCACTTCTGCCACCACCAGCATCTGGACTCCAGGGGGTGCTGTTCTACTTCCCACCACTGCTGGACTCCATTTTGCAATGTAGCTTTATCGCAGTCTAATCGACATTTGGAAACATTTAGTCCTTTTTTCCAGCCATTATAGAAGTAATCAACATAGAATTGAATCTACTTCAGTTAAATGAGCCCAAAGTGACTTGAACACTTGTGCTTTTGTCTACCTGAGTGTGTGAGGTGCAAGCGAAGCGGCGATAGTATCCTGGGTCACAGGAAGTGTCCTCCAGACAGAAGCTGGCCTTGTGACCCTCAGCCACATGACTGTGAGTTCGGGCATCCAGCAGCTCGTACAGGCTGAACTCGTCCATGCTGTGGAAGTGACTGAACACCACAATAAAGTCACAGTGTGGCAATAAACTACCAAATAATTGTAGGGAAGTCACGAGTCCAGGAAGACCACTGGATACCAACGTAACCATGCTACTCTCCTTCAGCCAGCTACCTACTTATGACAGCTGTGCCACTCCCAGGCATATCGAGGCTTGCTGGGCAGGAAGTCGGCCGTTCCCTGGTTCTTCACCCTCTGAGGAAACCGCAGCAAAACTCTGGTGTCGTAATCCTGAGAATAAGTAGAGGACCTGGAGGAGCAGAGATGACACAGAGCTCCAAGTTAACCATCAGGCTGATTGTTTAACGCTTCCCTCCAGAGAAGATTCTCACAGTTTATTCCCTACAGCTGTGTTTGAGCTTTACTTTGCAGACCTGGATATATGATCCCACGAGCTTCATTTGTTTGTTTGAAAGCCAATCCTGGACCAGAATGCACCTTTACACTGTGGAGGCCTGGAGCCTCCCGTGTTCCTCAGAAAATGATTTGCATGTTGCTATTTTGGAATTTATTTTATTGTGATAATTATATATTTTTCTAAAAAACATAAAAAAATATATATATTCACGGGCCTGATAATGTGTGAAGGTGCTCTGTCTGGTTCGTGTTACCGTCACATCCCAGAACTACAGCACTTCATCAGTTCACAGTACTGTGATATGTGTTTGAAGTGTTTGTACCACTGAAACGTCGTCCCTGATGAGAACACATGTAAAGAATCAAAGAGAGCTGCTTCTTCTGATCCGACACATGTATGACACAGTAACAATGTTGCATTTCCAGCTGATTTTACTGCTAAACACATTTTTAACTATCACATTTAATGTTAAAACACAGACTGTGTGAAATGTAACGTGTTTAATATGTGCATTTTTTATTATTCAAACACAGTTTATAAACCTTTCAGACTTCAAAGGTTTGCTGTTATAAAAATAAAGGTGTGGTAGTTGGAAAACACTTTTATTCCTTAAATTATTGAGAAAAGTAACAGTTTTGCTGTATTTGTATCTTTGAAGTCGTCACTGAGAGACCTGCTGACGCATGCACACCAGGGGGCGCTGCCGAGTAACCTGTCAGCTTTGGCTTCACATTGTTCTGTCATACACAGAAACGATCTCAGTGAGAGTAAGTACTTGGTGGGCTTCGGTGGGCTGCGCTGTTCGATATTAGCTGAGACTGAGAGAAGTTTTGATACTGTTTCCATTCTACAGCTGAAAAAGCTACTTGGTCCATTCACATCCTCAGTTTCTCCATCAATCAGTCACTCTCACTGACAGGACAGTGAAGTTACAGCTGACTCCCACACGGGGTGGAAATCTATCTGAGAACAGGCAGCAGATCTGGGGTCTGCTGTTAGGAGTGTGTGAGCTTACGAGGCGAGGCAGTTCTCCTCTGCGGCGCAGCGCAGGTTGTACATGGGCAGTCTCTGCACGTAGGTGGCGAGCTGGATGTAGTATGGATCAGGAACCAGATCAGGGAGTCCTGCGAACAGGACACAGCAGATTCATAACACGGCGGTTTGATCTGCATCACCTCCTTGGCTCAGTGAGCCACTAAGACACGGTGCGCTTCCACTTAAGCTGAAGACAAAGTTATTATTAACCCAAACAGAAACAGGCTGTCATCGATCACAGCGGCTTTATGCTGAAACAGGCACCATGAACACGGAGGAAGGACTTGTGGTTACATGTTAAATAAATGAGTTAAAGTTAAATATATGGTGAGCTCACAGTCTCTTTTTTGGTCATGACTGTTTCATGATGATTGGTCTTTGATGCCCTTAAGAACAAATCAATAAAAATCGGGTTTCCTACCATTCTGGTGGTAGCTGGTGCCATAACCGGGTCGGGGCTGAACCCGAGGTCGAGGTCTGTAGTAGGAGTTGTAGTAGTTGTAGTACGGGTCATAGTTGGAAGGCTTGTAGGGGTTGTAGGGATCATCTCCGACCATCTCGTCCTCCCGGCCGACAGTGCCGGTGTCGCCTTCGCTGCCGGGCAGAGGCCGCTGCCGCCGCTGGTGCGTCATGGCGCGTAATTGCGCGGAGCTGCTGGACGCAGGGACCCGCGGGGAGCCGCGGGCCGTGTCGTTAGCGCTGCTGAGAACAACCACGGGGTTATCGCGGCCGGGCGACCCGCTCTGCCTCCTCGCTGAGGGCCTGTACTGAGAGCCGCGGCTCAGGATGCTAAAAACCTGCCCATTATGTTGCCATGTCAACCCCTGCCGGAGGGCATCACCGGCAGGACCTTCCTGAGCGCGAGCCTCATCCAGAAAAGCACAGAGGAAACAAATGTGAGCAAAAGAAAGCAGCAGCACGATGGAGGAGAGTTCCTTCATTGTTAATGATCAAAGTGTCCTGTAGAGTATGATCTTCTTCTAACCGCACAGCTGCTGGTCCAAGGACTTCCTCCCAAGTGTTTGAGCTCAACTGCTCCTGAGAGGAGGGGAGGGGGAAGGGAAGGAGGTAAAGTATCAGCTGTGGCTCTTTGGTGGGATTGTAACCCTTTTATTCCGAGTCGACTCAAAAATGAGAAGACTGAGTATTATAAGTCCACGTTTCCTTTCCTCAAATAGAAACTAGAGATATAGTTAAAGCCCATTTCCAAGTATAATCTACACAAAGTAACTCAAAGCCAGTTACTGAGTAACCATGTGCACTTTTCTTAAGGGCTGATGTATAAAGTTGCATATTTACACATTTTCTTTCTAGATTTTAAGGCTTAGTATCAGGAGAGGATCTCTGATCAGCTCTTATGTGACGTTTTCTCTGAATTTTAAGGTTTTACCGTTTTTTTTTTTATTTGAATGAAAGCAGCTAATGTATTCTGGCCGGTTTCAGTGTCGGTGTTCAGCTCTGCCATTGCACAGCAGGAAGTTCTGCGTTTGAACTCTGAGTGTTTATTAAGATGATAAAGTACCATACAATAACTCAATGGGTACCAAGAGCTTCAAGGCTGTCTGTGTGAGGGGTGGGGTGAGGGTGGGGGTAGCCTTTGTGCTGCTGCAGGAACAGAAATGTGCTTTATTTTCTGGGTGAGAGACTTTAGAAAAACTGCAGACGCTCACACGTGAAATAAGACTGAGCGGCTGCTCTGAGACCAAAGAAACATCTTTAAAGTTTAAGCCTCACAGACTAACAGGCCAGAGTAAGAGTCTCTGCATTCATGTGCTTGAAACAGGCTCCTGATTTTGCTCTGAACATGTGGGAGGCAGCCCTTTCACACATTGTCCTGTTTTTTTTTCCAGGCCTCACAATTATAGTTCATGTCGCAGCCAAAACCCAAACTACAGACGCAGCTCAGGAGCACCAGATCTCACCGAACTGAACTTTGCTCAAAGGCAGAAAACAGAAAATATCTGATTTAAAACGAATGACGGCCGACGTGCACGACGGCGTTCAGGTGTGACCGCTGTGGGCGGGCAAAGTCATTCTGACTGAGGTGGGGAAATTTGACTTTCATGCACAAGAAAAGAAGAAAAGAGGAGCTGCATGTAAAGAGTCAGTTAAAGAGATTTGAGCTGAAATCTTATCAAGTTTTTCTCAAAGTCTGACCCAAAACAGCCTTTTCTTCTAAATTCCAGACCACTGTCTTCTCTCCTCAGGATGATGAGGCATAATTAGGGTGATGCTCTGACTTCAGGACGGTCCTGTCTCAGTCTAATTATGTCTGTGGCCAGAGCTGCTCAGTTTCCCTCAGAGATCTGAAGATACTGACCGCTCACTCACGGCTGTGTTAGAGTAAGAGGGTCCAGTGTTTGTGCATTTGTGGCAATGAGGGCTTCATTAGTGGCCACAAACTAGAAGCATGTATTTTGTGGGTATTTGTGGTACTAAAAGCATTAAAAAAAGTTTAATAAGCTGCGCTCTGGTAACTCCACACCTGCAGCTTTTGTCTGGCTTTATTGGAAAAAATAAGCCCCTGTCGTGCTGAGCGCTCAGGATGCTTTAAAAGAGCTGAAACTGAAACACTTACCAGCTGAGAGGTTTCCTCCTCTGAGCGCACAGTAAAACACAGCCTGCCACCCACAGAGCCTCAGCTCGCTCACTGTACACCAGTGCAGGGTTTTACTTTTAAATGTCAGTGATGCTTTCAGGAGCAGACAGCAGCCTGTCATGGTAACACTGACCTGGATCCTCTCCTCAGCTCACAATCATTCTCTGCTGGGAGGGTAAAAAAATCTGCTTCAAACCCTGAAAATGGTGTTTCCAGGGTGCCGTCCTCGTTCTCGTGTCACTTAATGTACAAAAGCACTTATTCAGGATCCACAGCTCAGTAATGAACCTGTTCATCGTCCCCTGAAGGAACCGCTGGAGCATCTGCAAACTACCCTGCTTGATCCGCTGTGATGATGGAGTCTCAGCAGCTCAGCAGTCACTGTTTGCACCGAGCTCAGAGAAGCTGTCGGATCCATGTGTGCTCAGATGTTTCTCAGCCCTCTGATTCCTTTACTCTAATTAATTCCTGCCAAACTCACCTGACACTGACTTAATGCCCTGAAATGTTAATCATCTTCATCCAGTCAGCATGTTTACCTTCAGCATTTTAACCTGAAGATGAAGCTTGTTATGATCACGGGAATCTGCGC
>JAVDPK010000385.1:36940-47782 GCA_034780415.1 Cichlasoma orientale
CACACACACACACACACACACACACACACCCACACACACACACACACACACACAAATACAAATACATAAATGTCTGCATTCAGTGTGTAAAGTTTGCCTGCTGCTCTGTGGACACAACAGCTGGCAGGAGAGAAAGACGGGCAGAGGGCTGAGAGAGAAAATAGGAGGACAAAGAGAGGAAGAAAAGTGGCAGACAGCAGGGTGAGGCTGAGAGCTGATAAGAAAATGAAGAAAACGAGGAGAGAAAACAGAGAGGAGGCGGAGGGAGGAGAAGTGGAGGCAGCAGAGAGCACGGTGGAGGACAACAATGGGCGGAAGGGAAAAACAAAGAGAGCAGAAGTGAAACATGAAAATCCAGGTTTTTAAACTGGTTCAGGATCAGAGGGGAACGTGAAGGAGAAACGAGCCCATCAACATTACCGATGGCTGCACATAATTATAATCATTTACCACATGAGAACTCTGCAGGGGCTGTTTATGAATATTAATTTGCATTGCAGTGCTTAATGTATCAGACCAAAGAATTCAGTTTAAAACTAAAAATGATATCATTATTATTTATCATGCTTTTACACCCAAACATTCAACAACTAAAATGAATTTTCTGTTCAGTAAATAATAATAAGTAAACAGTACATTAATGGATGGATAATTAATAATTATATTTTAGCTTTAGCATTAAGAGCTTGCACATTAACCATTACAGAAGCATCAAAATGATTTTGGTAGTAACTGTTCATTTAGGGCAGCCGTGGCAAAGAGCTGACCCCGGGGGTCAGAAGGTTACTCCTGCAGCCGAATGTCCACCAATGACCAGCTGTCACAGTGAGGCCACCTGCAGTGTGGATACAGCTTAGCTTTTAAAAAGGAAAAATGGGTCAAATTATGATTGAGTTCCACCTGCAGAACAATCACACCGGTACGCGGTTATGTTGTGCAGTGGCTAACGCACAAAACCAGGAGGAGACACAAACGCAGCCTCAGGAGGTCACCGCTCAGTCCCAGCGCTGAGCACTCCCACTGTTTATTCCCACAGAGAGGCCCTGCTCTAAAATGAAAAACATAATTACATAATTAAAGAACAATCACTTTGTGTGGTGGTGATTTCAACAGGCCAAATGTGACACTGGCTATAAATCAGATCTCTGCTGCCTGTCCCTGTGGAAGCGTCCATGCTAACGCGCGTCACAGACGGGACGCTCTGCGGGCCTGACGTGGACGTCTCAGACACAACGAGCTGCAGCAGCTGATTGCAGCCCGCTTCACACAGACTTCCATGTTTTTCTTCCAATACCGACTGTCCTTAAATACCACAGAATCCAGGCTGAAACAGTCCCTCTCCTTTTTTTCCCCTAATAAAAAAAAACCTCTGCTCAGGAAATGAGTTCATTCACTTTAGCCGAGCCGAAGAAGAAGTGGTTCACGTTTGTTTTCTAGCAACGACTGGGGGAGGAGGAGGGAGAGGGAGCTTTATGTAATGCGTTGGCTGCAGCTCAGATTCCTGCACTGTTGCTCATCTCTACAGCAAAGTCACATGACGAGAGAGAGCGACACAGAGCAAATAACACAGAGAGAGACACAGCAACAGTAAGGACGGGAAGAACCTACTGAAGACCAGCAAGGACCTGTTTTTGTAACAAAAATCCATTTCAGCTTCATCGAACAATTATAAACAACTTCCTGGAGTTTTTCTCGACCTCTCGAGCCTCCGTGAAAGCAAAGGGTTTACTTTACTTCAGGCTTACTATAAATAAACCCGATTTCTGGAAATGAAATGACTGTGAAACAACTTTGGGGCTCTGAGCCCTGCACTTAGATGTCTGACCAAAGTGTGCACATTATGTAACCAAGCCCTCTCTAAACAACACAGGCGAGTGTTTGTCAGCGTCTCTGCATCATCCACTTCTTAGATTTCAGCTGCTTTAAAGGTCTCTGCAGGCTTTAGACCAGCTCCTAGATGGACATGAGTGAAATGGTAGGTGGCTCTATTGTTTCAAACTTCTTTGCTGCTAAGCATCCACAATAATCACCTTCCTTTGAAGAGGAGGACACTGCTGCGGATGAAGGCTCAGGGAGGGGCAGCCATGTGTCTCCACCCGTTGGGGTTTGACGGGAAAAGGGACAAGAAAAAAAAAAAAGGGGAGCACAGAGAGACCCCGGCCAACAAACAGGACAAAAAGAAAGAAGACAAAAGTTAATAACATGCAGTAGCTGCACTACGGATGCAAAGCTAGTGAGAAGAAATGTTCAGTGCATCATGGGAAAGTCCCCCTGCAGTCTGAGCCTACAGCAGCATGACTAAGGGACGGGTCAGAGTCACCTGATCCAGCCATAACTACAAAACATATTAAAGAAACCCTTTTTAATCAGAGTTCAGCATCAGTCATTAAACCTCTGTGATAGTGATGTAATCAGTAAGTATCGGGGGGGGGGGGTCATCAGTTTCAAAGCATTGTAAGGCAAAAAAAATGCCTCATCAATTTTTCACTTTAACTTCTGTCTTTGAATTCAGCCTCGTTTCCATGAAACAATCCTTTGGACTACACACCCTTGAGGATGGGGGTCTGCACCCCAAATTCACACTGGGAGCTGCTCCATGAGACAGGAGCATGATAGCTGAAGGCTAACTGTAGGAGGTCACTGATGCCGGCTCTGCTCTGCAGAGGGTCAGGGGTTAGGGTTAGGGTCCTACTGCTCCTCCAGAGCAGAGCCATACTGCCAGATATAACTGACCGCAGACGGAAATAACAACCTTCTTTTGACCACAAACCTCAGAGTTGTAAATTGAAAGGCGACAGAAAGCAGGAATGGGCTCAGCAGGTCTCTGCACCCACCTGACTGTGTCAGACAGACTGCGTCGTCCAGCCAAAGAACCTCTAAATGAGCGTTTATCCAACAACCTCAGATCTCATTACAATGAGCGTCACACTGAGACGTTGTTTCAAGCATGCAGAAGTTAGACTGAGATCACACTGATTCATATTCATTAATGTTTTCACAGAGATTATCTCACAGAGAACAATCATCAGCTGATCCAATCGCTCACCTACAACAGCATCAGCAGAACCTCTGTGCACTCATGTATAAAACACACTGTATGGCTGAGTAAAGGTCATGACCCTAACTGTTAGTGCAAAAGTTTACCATTAAAATATACTTAAAGTAACTAAAGTAAAAATACTCATTGTGCTCAAATCCAGCAGTTACACCTTAAACTCCAACTGTGAACAACAACAGAACAACGTGCAAACTGACACCGTTACTTTTAATGCTTCAGTACATTTTCCTTATGATACAACATGTCCTGTCATTGTCCTCCTCTCATTCCTCCTCCCTGCCTATATTTTCCTCTCCCTCTGCCCCCCCCTCCCATCAGAGCAAACTGAAGCCAAAAGCCTCAACATTCCAAACATTCAACGCAACCAGACCTCTCTCCGTCCTTCTCTGCTTCTGTGTCTCTCGCTCACACAAACACACAGGAATCCACATGTCTCTCTCCAAGTCTCTCTCTCTCTCTCACAGCTACACACAGGAATCTACCTCGCTCTCTCTCTCTCTCTCTCTGCCTGATGGGGTGAATGAGACAGAGTTCACTGAGAGCAAAGACTGAACAGACACACAGAGCACAACAATAGAAGTCAAGAGAATAGAAGTCAATAGAGGAAATGAATCATTTCGCAGCCCGTTATCGACCAATCAGATTACTCCAGGTGAGGTTACACTCCCGCAGTGGGGATGATGTTTGGAAACTCTGCTGTGGAAAAAGTTAGTCAGCTGTGTCGCTCACAATTATCAGTCTGTATTCTGATAAACATCTGACTCATTATTATAAATAATTAGCTTTGTGTCATCTCTGGGCAAAAACAACAATATTTAAAGGCATCATCACGGAAGGCGGTGAGCATTTTTTTTCACTCTTTACAACATACTGTTTTATTTAGGGTGCGTCATGGTCTTTCTTTACTGGAACATTCACACAGGAAAGGCCTCAGAGGACGAGTCAAAGGTTAACACGGGATTCAGACTGAGGTCATACGCAGGTACGAAACCACCAGGTTAAAGAACGCTGCCATGTCGGCATGGACCAAAATCTGAGGAATGTTTTCAGCACCTTGTTGAACCTGTGCATGAAGCATTAAGGCAGTTCTGAAGGCAAAAGGGGTCCAACCAGTACTAGCGAGGTGTACCTAATGAAGTGAGACGACTGATAACTGGACACAGCAGATGCTGTTAGAGCAGAGCAGGAGGATTTTCAAAATAAAATAGGAAATTACAAAAACGCAGAACCATTTTTTTTTTTTTACTGCAGTGTTGTTTATGCATCTGCATCAATGTCTGCCTGATTATGCAACGCAATAAATGAGGCTGCGCTCACACCAGCAGGGCCCTGGTGGGTCCAGATGCCTGTAATCTAACACACCATCGAGCTGTCAGTAAAGACTCCCAGCTGCTTATCTACAGCAACAACAGAGCAAGAGAAATAAAGCTTCCATAATTAGACTCATGAATTAGACTCATGAACAGAATCTCTTATCAAATCCGTACCGCACGAGCGTGAGTAACCACATTCAGATATGTGCTCACCGGTAAAGCATTTTGCAGCAGCCTGTATTGTTCCTCAGTGTTTCCTTCAAATACTGCAGTGGGCATATTGATAGCCAGTAGAGGTTTTTCTCATGATAAACACGCACCGATGACCGCCCATAAAACCCGACATTCACAGAACGTCTGCACCTCTTATTTTCCATCCATCGCAGTGTCGACGATGTCACCTCCACCAGAACATTCACCGTTCACCCCAACCGGACGCCTTCTGAGAGCACGGGATTCAGGTCAGGTGATGCAGTCATGTTAAGAACTGCAAGGAGAACTCTAGATGCTGGTATCAAGAGAGCCAAGGCTGCATATGCCCTAAAGATCCAGGGTCACTTCAACAGCAACGATCCTCGGAGGATGTGGGCGGGTATTAGGAGCATCACAGACCCCAGCAGGAAAGATGCTGTATGCCCCACGGACCCATCCCTACCTGATTTGAAGCGTCCAACAAATCTCCCTCCATCCGTCTCACCTCATCACCAGACGAGCAGCATCCCAGACTCACGAATGAAAAGGTCGGGAGGTCATCCCAGATGGTCAGTATCCGCAAGGCTACAGGACCGGACAATATCCCCAGCTCTCTGAGGTACTGACTGACATCTTTAACACCCCACTCTCACAGGAAATAGTCCCATCCTGCTTCAAGACGGCAACCATCATCCCTGCTCCTGAGACCTCAGCTGTGTAATGCCTGAATGACTGTAGGCCAATAGCACTCACACCCACAGTCATGCAGTGTTTTGAGTGGCTGATCATGGAACAGATGTAATCAGTAATCTCTCCCAGCACTGACCCCCCCACCAGTATGCATATAGGAAGAACAGGTCCACTGCGGATGCTGTCTCAGAGGTAGTCAATCTGGCTCTCACCCACCTGGAGACCAGGCACTCCTGAATCAGGCTGCTCTTCCTGGACTTTAGCTCCGCCTTTAACACAATCATCCCACAGACATTTGTTCACAAGCTGGACATGCTTGGTCTGAGCTCCTCACTCTGCAGCTGGCTCCTGGACTTTTTAACAAACAGAAATCAGACGGTCCGAATCCACGACATCACCTCTTCCCCCACCACCCTCAACACGGGCTCCCCTCAGGGATGCGTCCTCAGCCCTCTGCTGCTTACCTATGACTGCTCATCCACATTCTCGAGCACCCACATCATTAGGTTTGCAGATGACACAGCAGGGGTCGGACTTATCTGAAATAACAATGAGGCGGAACACTTGGAGACCTGGTGCAAGCACAACAACCTTTGCATCAGCGTGGCCAAGAGCAAGGAGATGATCGTGGATTTCAGGAGGAACATCTGCCGTCCCGCCCCACTGTGCATCGGAGGAGCAGCAGTCGAGGTCGTCTCCAGCTTTAAATATCTGGGGACTCACGTCACTAACACCCCGGAACACAAACTCTGGCTGTCTTATCAAGAAAGCCCACCAAAGACTCTACTTCCTGAGGAAGTTAAAGAAGGCTGGCCTGGAGACCAAAATCCTCACTTCCTTCTACAGGTGTGTGCTTGAGAGCATCATAGCAACATGCATCACCGTGTGGTATGGGAACTGCTCTGCTGCTGACAGGAAGGCTCTGCAGAGGGTGGGCGAGTCTGCCCAGAAGATCACCGGCAGCACCTTCACAACTGTAGAGGACATCTACGTCTGCAGATGCAGGAGCAGGGCCTCGGGGACCCCTCCCACCTTCCACGGACTGTTCTCCCCACTCCCCTCAGGTCATAGATTATCCAGCATCAGAGCGAGGTCAACCAGGCTGAGAAACAGCTTCTCTCAGGAAGACTCACAAACTCTCACTGACAACAACACTGCAACAGAACTCTGCTTCTTTAAGGCCACTGATGATATTCTGTGAAATAAACCGCTGACCGTGCAACACATGACAATATGATGTGCAACATCAGTGCCAACGGCTCAGGTACCAGATCACTTTTGCCAAATTTTGTAAATATCTAAGTTGGTTCCTGTCATGTTTCACATGAGGAGAATGACAATAAAGCTCTTTGAACCTTTATCACGTAGGTGTGGTGATACTCGGTCACAAGAGGTCTAGAATTTCAAGTTCAAACTGGGCTTAAAAATGCAAACATAAAAACCCACAATAGATCCTACAGACAGTGTTCACCATGCTGATTAATCAGCTGTGGAGTCCTCTCATGCCTCTTCAGTCTGTGCAGATCTTTGTGGTCACTGCTGTCTGCTGCAGGCTGCCGTGTCCATGAGTCCACGTTTACGCTCGTGTGTCCAGTTGAACTTCTCTCTGTTGAGTTTCTCAGGGGAATCAGCAGAATGTTTAAGATGCAAATGTAAGCCCGGAGCAGGCGATGGTTCCGAGGCCTGAGCGGGAGCGGAGCAGCAGCTGGTCGAGACAGAGCTGATGGCATTCGAAGAATGCGAGGAGCGCTTGATTTAACATGTAGAACTGACACCACAGACTGCAGCCAAGTTACGAACAATCAATACGCCTAAAAGTGTGAACGGGGCACGGGCCAGCAGAGCCTGATCCAGGGGAACCTGACATTAGCTACGGATTTGTCTGCAGAGTCACAGTTTATTGAGTGACCTGTGCAGCTGAGGTCAGGAAGCGTTAACACGTATTTGAGAGAAACGCCCAAATTTGAGTCTTTTTTCTTACTTTGACATCTCACTTTACCTTTTAACTCCTGGGCTGAGAACCAGAGGACTAAAGTAGTCCGCTAAGTAACTAGCTCCAGCTCCAAAAGGAAAGCCCCCCCACGCACACAGGCCTGGACACTGGTTGGTGAATCTTCATTTCCTGGGTGGCTGGCATTGGGAACGCAGATTCTTGCCATAGCGACTGCGGTAGCAGGGTTTGATGATCAGTTTTTAATTAATAGCCTGCAGTTACTGCCCGCAGAAGGCTTTCTCTAAGTAATCACTCTAAATAAATAAATTATTTTTGAGTCCCTGAAAATGGGAGAATATTTATAAAAAAGGCTGTAATTCCTGGTGCAGTGTTCAAGGGCGTATGGATCTAATGCCAGCTGATTATTGGTGGACCGGTAATGGCAAACAAGATGAGTTTACTGACATCAGCGGCGGATTTTCTTCTGTTGTTTTACTTTTGCATGCACCGTTCAATAACTGGAAAACTTTAATAGAACTCGAGTGCGAGACGAGAATTTCTACTTCTGAAACTTTACGTTTATTTTACCGAGAATATTTAACTTCCTCCTTTGTGTTTGTGCCAGCGCTGCTGAGTAACAGGTTAAAGCTTCAGTGAGTAATTCATCACAGTTTTCTAACAATTACTCAACATTGGCAATGAAACACATGGAAGATTACATAAAACTGTTTTTGCTTCATTCACAGCTTATTTTTAATGGAGTCCATGCTGCTCTGCTGGATTTCAGATGGAGAATTAGGAACTACTCTGACATCAAAATGTCACTCAAGGCTTTGTTGCTTAACTCAGAAAATGAACCCCGGAGACAAAACCGGTATACACAAAACACATGTATGCAGCGCACACCTGGAGCCATTTAAAACACACTCTGCGCCATCCATCCTCAAAGCACATGCATGCACCTACATGCAAGCGGCACACACACACACACACACACACACACACACACACACACACAGAAACAGGTATGCAGGGGATCATAAGTCTGTCAGTAGAGGGTGGAGGTGGGGGAGCAGTGAGGCTCATCCCTCTCAGGAGGCTCGGTGCAGCAGAGTTATCACCGAGCTCGGGCTGAACGACTGTAAACTAAAATCTGTTTCTGACATCAAACAGCGTTATTGACGAGTCCTGTCACTTTAAAAATGGCCGCCGTTTGGATTTTGATGCCCAGCAGTTTACTGTTCGCACACAGTCCATTAACTTTGACATGACGGTCCAGGCAGATGGCAAAACGAGGTCTCAGCTAGCACACGTGGACTACCTACATCCCAGCATGCACTTGGTGGATGTAGAATAAATCCAGTCTGTCACCTGATGATCACACAGACCAGAGAGCTGCACGAGCCACAGATGAGCCGGCATACCCGAGAGCTGCAGTAAACCTGGCATTCATGTGCCATCATAAACTCACCAGGGACCTGTACCAACAGCACACCCAGTCCATCCCGTCCTTGGTCGGGTGGACTTCATCTTACACTGGAATCAGGCTCATACGGAGGTGGTTATTAACTCTACAAGTCAAATCCTCACCTCTCAGAACAAAGAGGAAGTGTTGACAGCATATCCAGAACAGATCTGCTACACCCAGATCCACAGATCTGTGGTACTGATATCAGTCACTTTGACTCTTCCCATGATGCACAGCATAACTATTTGCATATTTACCAGCTTGACTTTTAAGCATAAATCCTGAATGAACCAAAACAGCAAAAAGCTGTAAAACAGCAGCTAACTTCACAAAGAGAGGCTTCAGTTTGTCTTTGGAGTCAAACTGAAACCTTCCAACAAACCAACAAATCCGCCCAGCAACACGATACATGTGCAGAACGATACATGTGCAGAACGATACATGTGCAGAACGATACATGTGCAGAACGATACATGTGCAGAACGATAGATGTGCAGAACGATAGATGTGCAGAACGATAGATGTGCAGAACGATACATGTGCAGAACGATACATGTGCAGAACGATACATGTGCAGAACGATACATGTGCAACATGATACATGTGCAGAATGATACATGTGCAGTTCAACACATCATATCCGTGGCAACAACCAGATAACTACAACTACAAGAGAGAGGATTCTAAAAACTGTGGGACACACACCTCATTGATGGATTTTTTTTTTTTAAATAGAGCTACACAAGAATTTGAAAGATGTCTGAAGATGGGAAGTCATGAAAGGCCGGTCGCTCTGTCCTGATGCTAACAGCTCACAGCCACCACAGGGAGGGTGTGACACATCATTGAGGATTGTTGACCCGTTCCTCGCCCCGCAGGACTAACAAAGGTGTCATACTGGGGTGGGATCTGCAGTCTAACTGGAAATAAGTGCGTGGAAGCTACATTCACTTCAGCCTAAGAGAAAGCATTCAATAAGCAGTGACTTCACACAAGCCTCCAGCAAACTTTTCAGCAACCAGATGTTTTCTTTTGGAAATGAAGGCCAGTAAAAAAATAACTGTTGGTTTTCAGAGTCATGTGGATGCTTTGCAGCAGCAGTGGCTGCAGCCATTAAAAAAGTCCAGAGAGAGCTACTGGACTCGGAAACGACTGAAGAAGGAATGCATGTCAGAAATATGAACATGAATGGCAGCGTTAGCTCTTCTATTAATGCAGACTGGTTAGCATTTATTTTTACATTTTAAACTAAGATCAGACACAATTCTGACAAATATCAAATAATAAAGGTTTGATCAAAACCTTCACGAGGAGATCCTCAATTTCACACATTTCCACTGATGAATCAAGAATTCCAGCTGAATACGGGAGCACATTTTTCAGAATGAGCTAACGTTTCCACTTCAGCTCACATGACACTGAAGGCAGTGGGACCAGCCCTGATTTAAAGCATCCTTCAGTGAAACAGTGAAACACACAGAGCGGACAGCACATCAGAAACCATCAGAGCGTCCGCCGGGTAATTTCCAGTAATGCTGTTTTAATAAAGCTCTGCCTGATAAGCACTGATGATTTCTGCCTGTATAATGTTCTCTGAGCAGCAGCAGCCATGTTCAGCGTTCCTTCTCCCCTCCTCAGATCCTCCTTGTGGTTTCTTAAGGGTTTAATGAGCTGCTGGCTGCAGCCTGGCTGGTGGAAACTCGACACACTTCCACATGTACTCCTTAAACTCATCTGTAATCTGCTCCTTCAGCTCCAACCACGACTACTATCTGCACACGTTTCTCCAGAAGCCGCTGTGGATGTTTCCTGTAAGTGTTTGTGTTTTACAGTGCGTCTGAGGTGGGATTTATATACAAATGCATCAGGAGAGCTTCAGTGAATTTATGTGGTAACATAATGACCTGAAGTTACTTCTTTGGACACCTTCAGCTGGAGGAAGGTTGGATTTTCAGCTCTTCCTGTATGTCTGCTGCTATCACGGGGAAAAAAGTTCTGCCTAGAACCCCACAGATAGATCGTTTTATTGGTTCCATATTGAGCTGGGTAGGTTTTAGAGGAGCCATGCATATTACAGTTCTGATGATCTTTTATTGGAAAGCTGGAGTGTTCATTGAAACTCTTGAAGACGGTTTGACGTCATGTTGTTAACGTTCAGCCTTCAAATCCAGCTCCAAGTGCAGCGAGG
>JAVDPK010000385.1:48617-71961 GCA_034780415.1 Cichlasoma orientale
CTGTCACCAAGTGCTGCTCATAGGGGGTCGTTTTGACTGTTGGGTTTTCTCTGTATTATTGTAGGGTCTTTACCTTATAGTATAAGGCACCTTGAGGCGAGTGTTTGTTGTGATTTGGTGCTATATAAATAAAGTTGAATTGAAAGTCTCAATATTCAGATAACACAAAGATCCCAGCACCACATTACCAAGAGTATCCTTACTTTGGAACAAGGCTGTGGACACAGCGTATTTTGTGTGGGGCTAAGCAGCTGTGGAAGACAAATGATGTGACGATGAAAGAGCAGCATTTAGTGCATATAAACACACACAGAGCCAATGCAGGGTCAATACTGGACCTACAATAATCCAGTGGACACAAGTACATCCAATGAGGAATAAAAACGACTTCCAGCTGCTCCCTTATTCACGAGGGGTCTCCACAGTGAAGCTCCACATGATTTGATTTCCTGATGCAACCCCACAGAGATCTGCGACTCCTGCCGGGATCGAACTGGGAATCTTTCACTTGTTGGGCAAACTATAAGTTTCTTTTAATAAACATCAATAAATTTTATCCGCAGTCATAAGACGAAGCTCAGCACATCAACACTAACCATGCCTCACAGTCGATGTTTGGCAGCCTGTGCAGATAGACAGACGTTTTCATTGTTTTACACTCAGAGCTACAGACTCTCACATCAGTGCTTCTTCAGCCAAGGATCCTCGGTGACTAATTTAAGCAGTTTCTTGTATCCAAAGAGAGAACAAAGCAGTTTAAATTTCAGCTGCTGGTAAACAGCGAGCCCCACAGACATGCCTCTGAGCCAAGCTCACCAAGATTGCAGAGCAGAACAGAGTGACCGTCGCCAGCTTTAGTCGGAGACGCTGCAGTCACTGCAGAGGCACCAGTCACACTGCTATCTGTCACAGAGCGCTGCACCGGGCTAACATTTACAGCCTTCTTCCTGCCAGAGAAGGAATCTAAATGTGTGCACAACGCTGCAATCTGAATGTCTCTTTAGAACTTTGTCTCGTGCCAAATATTCAGAGTCGTACAAACAAGTTGTACATTTTGATACTCTCACAGGTCTGTGTTTCAAAGTGCTTCCCACCTCCACAGCAGTGAGACTCCTCAGATGTTCTGTTGCTGAGAACACTGAGAACAAACCTGCTGTGATTTCTGTCAGTGGAGCTCTGATGAAGGTTTGGCCATAAAGTGTGACTTTATGAAGAAACTTAAATCTGACAGCAGCAGCAGGACAGATGCTGCGTGTCCTTCGCTCAGCTGCAGCTACACTCAAACACAGCCTGCGCTGCTAATACTAATGGCAGTAATATACTGCACTGTTCATGTACAGATCATCAGGCTGAGTACAGTGGAACGCTTTTCTTTGTGAGTGAGCAGAGGTGTCAGCTCTCACAGTCTGAGCCAAACACTGAGCTCCTGCTGTTGTGCAATCTCTCTGTAGCTGCAGGCTGCTCTCAGAGTCCTTACAAGAAACACTAAATCAGCTTTTTACCACCTCACATCGTAACCATGAAGCTGTAGGGTCTGACGCTCAGTGACTACACACCGACAGAAAGAACTTTGTTCTTCGTTTGGGGGAAACGAACGTCTCACTGTTCATGAGTTCTCCAAGAAATCCCCTAATCACAGATTAAATATCAGCTCACTGTAATATAAACAGCACTTTCTCACATTAGAGGAGCTGGGAGCTCAGAGTGGCTCATATTTCATAAATTAATCACTTATTTACTGTAGATTCATGTTTGAGGTACAGATGCTCCCAAACCCTTTTAATTTATCACATATGCTGTGAGTCAGACTAACCCAGCTGTGGAAATGCATCAATACTTCTGTTAATATTAAACAAAATGTGCTCAAGACTTGTGCAAAGTTGCGGAGCTGAACAGCTGCATTGTTACCACTAAGAGGAGGTCGCGCTGTAGGTTCGTACTCGCCTGTTTGTTTGCAGGATTGCTTAAAAAGTTATGGATGGATTTTTAGCAGAGGCGGGGTTTGGCCCAGCTTAGAGGAGATTAACTTTTGGAGGCGATCCAGATGTGGATCGAGGAATTCTGGGGAAGTTTCTTTGCCACTGAGCGATAAACCAAAGTTAATGAGTTGGCAAATGAAAAAAAAAGAAAGAAGAAAAATTGGGAGACATCATCGTGATGATCTCATAAACTAAGCGTTCATGCATCGTGTGGAGGGAATTTTCAGCCTCGCTCTTTGCATGTAAAAAAAAACTGTGTACAGATGTTCTTCTTCTAAACCTTCCAATGACTTTCTTGAGTTCAGATACTTTCTTATCACTGACAATCAGCTCAGATATCAGATTTCTGCTGGCAGGAAACACACAAAACATGCTTCCAATGAGTAAAAGAGGGCTGCTAACACCTCAAAGGTTTGAAGTTCAAAGGTCACAGTCATTTATATTTGCACTGCGATTTGCTAATATTTCCATTTTTTACAACAGACCTAAATAAGGTTTGATGATGGTGAGTCGAGCGTGCTGTCGGCCATCAGCTCAGGCCTGTAAGGTGAGCTGAGCGAGCGCTGAACACGAAAATAAACCAAACATGATCCCAGTGCGTACACACACGCACGCGCACGCACACGCACGCACACGCACGAAGATTTTGTCATGCAGACACACCTCACCATGTAGGACTCTCACAATTCAAGTGGGAATCCTGCTCTCTGATTGGCTCGTAGACGTCCATTAAATTCTGTTTGTGTTCATTTGCAAGCGTGAAACACGTGCATGCAGCAGAGATGATAACGAGCTCTCTCTTTACACCAGTTCAAGTCAAATATCCAGAAGAGCTCATTTGCTCCTGTATTTAAGCATTAAAGTGATTTGTGTTCACGTCGGTGGAAAGCATGGCTCTGATTAACGTTTCACTCTGGTGCTAAAGCTCTTCCACGTTGTTCCTTTAAAAGGCTTCACAGCTCCTGCCATTAAAGGACTCTTCCATATATTATCAGCAGCGATGCACCCCAAACTGTTCTGCGCTGGACGCGTCCTGCAACACTTTATTTCACTCCACACAAACGGTCCCCCTGCAGCAGCAGCCTTTAGCACTCACGCTAAACTGAAATCACTGTGACTGAATGCTTTGCTTTCCCAGCAACTCAAAACATTTTCATATCCTAATGTAAAAATGATGATAAGCAGCTACATATTTCTTCCTTTCACTATGGCCTAAACAGTTACTCTAACATTTGCTTACCATATATTTTCAAACAGATATTTACTTTCTGCATAATGGAGCAGATTAATTGAGAGATCCGGTTCACTGCAGGGCTGCAGGGAGGCTGGTGCCAGACGGTTTTTGGCTTGTTTTTTATTACTGTCTTCAAGTCATTTGCACCCCTGATTAGTAACTGACATTAAAGCTGCAATATATCTTCTGCCAGGGTTCCCCTCAGCACTATAAAACACACTCGTATCATTTATAGAAGCAGCTGAGGGCCCAACACCAACTGACCCGTGGAGGAAGTCAGCCAATGAAAAAGCTGCCATAAAGAAGTCATCAGAGGTCAAACACAGCTACACCTCCTTCAGTCTGTGGAAAGCAGCTAGTATCAGATCACTGTGAACATATCCACAAACACGTTGGCAACAGCACAAACAGGTAGAATTCAAATTACACGACACTGGTTACAAGTAACAGCAGCAACAACAGTGGCCCAACGACTGTGTCAAACATGCTGCGGGAGAAGGACTGAAACAGATCACAAACACACCTGAACAGTAACCTTTGATTTAAACCTTCTTGGCTTTCAGTTTTTTGCAATAAGCTTCCAACTATGACAGAAATATGTCTCAGCCCCGCTTTAGAACCGCATCTGGGCCAACTGAACTGAAACAGCAACCTACTCTTCATGTTCACAAATCCTGACTTATAGCTTATCCTGTAGGTTAATAATAATTCACTACTTTATTCCCTACATGTTTGCCTATAATATTCCCAGAATTGCTCCTCTGGCATATCTCTTATTGGCATGCTGCATGGCAGGAGTTTCTCTGCGGAGCTGTTCGGACTCTGGATCACTTCCCTGCATCTTTCTCAGTATAACAAAGCAGAGATGTGAGCAGCTTTCTGTAGGCCTCGCTCTGCAGCACGGCACTGATTTCAGCTCTGCCACCATCACGCGCTCCCATCATGAGTTTCCCGGCAGCTGAAGCGCTCCTGCCTCAGTCCTTTCAGACCCACGGAGAGGATCAGCTGTTTTACCTGTCCGCAGGTTCCCTCCGGATCCACACCAGCAGCGAGCCTCTCTCCGCTTTGACTCGGTTTTCTCGGAGTCCGGTCCGGCTGCTGCTCTGTTTGTTGTCCGAGACAGACGGCGGGGCTCACAGGATCATGGTGGAGAAGAGTAACAGCGGCTTTACCTCCCGGATGGTTCTCTGTAGCGACTTTTTACCGCACTTCGTTCGCTCCTATTCTAGTCTTACGGCAGCGGTAACGCTGAAAGTAGATCTGCACACACCAAAGAGAGTGGGACAGAAAAAAAAAGTTTCTGTGTATTTACATCACATCCCGTCTCCGAGGAGGAGGAGGAGGAGGAGGAGGAGGAGGAGGAAGGCAATATGAGCCCCCTGAGGCTCTGACATCTGAGAGCCTGGAGGAAATACACAAGAGTCCTACGAAGGGAACTACGAAGGGCGGATAGGGCTGGCACACCGCTCTGCTTCCGAAGTGTAACCTTTTATTTCCATAATACCTTTATAGAGATACAAGCACGTGAAGCGGTACTTCCGGTATGTGCGGTTGAATAGCGGCACATTGAGCGACTCACTGGTTACATATGCGCTAAATGTGCTAAAAACTTGAAGAGACACAAAGTTCAAAAACCAGCTGCCTTCAAATATCACGTGATTGTAAAGGCTTCATGATTTCCCTCCCTGATTACATTTATTTGAACACTTCTGCACATTAGACTCAATAATGGATCGACACAACATATTTATTAATGAGTTAAAGCTTCTTTTTTAATGAGTATGATAACACGTGACTTTCATTTGCACCTTTAAAAAGTCCTAATTTGTGTCCAGTTGTTTTTTGTCAACAAACTGAAAACTTTAAAATGCACTAAAATATCTTGCAAGTCATTTTACTGTTGCGTGTGTATGTGACGTATCAGCCCTGCAGCCACACATGGTTATTATTATTCCTGCTATCATCATCAGTCCTGTTCTCACTGTTGTACAGTTACCCACAGGCCAAATGCTGTTCTCACACACACAGTGTGTGTGTCACAGTGTGGCTCGGGACCTTTACACTGTCTGAATAGGAACATGTAGACAGACTTGTGAGAATGGCAGGAAAACTCATTGTTGCCACCCTTCCTTGGAGTGATGATGCGGGCGGCCCTGTTTCCCCTCCTACCATCATGGAGGAGGTGCAGTACGGAAGAGGCATCAAAACCCAAACTTTAAATAAACTGGAGCAAAAAAAGTGCACATGACATCATGCATTTTTCAAACTGCTTTGCCAATTCATGATTGCAAAGCGGCTGGAGTCAGCTGTCATTATACTGTTTTATAGAATAGAAATATTCATGAAAATTACTTGTAATTCTACTTAAGCATCGTACTTAAATGGAAACGTACGTAGTCATCTTACTCTCAAGTCACTGCTTATATCGAGAGTGTGCGTTTGTGTGTTTTAGCCAGCAGGTGGCAGCAGAGGTCTATACCGCACCTTTAAAACGCTCTGTTGAAAGTAGATTTCTTTCAATGAAATGTTATCTTATATAACAATACACACACTGACCAGAATAAAGTCTGCACACATGTCATAAAGCAGGAAAGTGAAACATAAACAAACTACAGAAGCAAAAAGGGACGGACGGGGCTGCGCTGTAAAAGTACAACTGGTGAACTCTGTGTATACGTGTGTATGAGCGCTATTATGATCACGATAGTTATTCACGTGTAAATATAAGCAGGTATTTGTTGCAGGTTTTCATGACATCATTTAAAGTAAATGCAGCATTTTGAGGAGCTGGGACAATGAAGCGTTTGGCATCATCACTGCATAAATATAACATAAATATATTAAATGAAAACAGTCTGCAAATAATTTGTGGTTATTCTGACCGTTAAAGATTACTTTTTTATAATATTAAAATCTTTAAAAATCATGTTTATTATCTTTTCTGCTCTGCTGGACTTTCTGTAAACAGACTGAAGCGTCCGGCAGGGGGCGCTGCTGTTTGTTTTTCCTGTTTGTCATGACTTCACACATCACTGCCTTCCTGTGGGTCACCCACTGTTGACAAGGGTCCCCCTCACTGTGCCATGACGTAAGCGGGCTCTGAGATGTGTACACAAAAACAAAGAGGGAATCCACCACATTCCCACACGCGCACGCACACACACACATAACCCTGTTTGGAGGACATTTGCTTACATTCAAATGAAAGGGGACTTCTCCTAACCTAACCTAACGCTAACATTTAAGGATGTTATTTGGTCACACTGTTGTTGAATTTATAAAGTTTGTGCAGGAGAACCTCCCGCTCCACCTACTGCATCAAACCCATAAAAAACATGCAAATATAATTTAAAGCATTTAAAATATGTCAGGAAAACCCATTTATTATTAGTGATGGTTTGGCTTCATTTTTTATTTTTTAAAATCGAACTAAAAAACTCACTGTGATGCTTATGTGTGCGCTCTAAACTAGATAATCATAACTGGATATTTAAACTTTATTATAATAATATTCTTACTGAGCAAATGCAGAAATTAAATTCTCACCTATTTCTGATTATAATATTACAATGCTCATATTTACACCTAGCTCAAATTAATAAGATAAATACATATTAAATCCTTAAAACCCAAATTAAATATGTTAATGAGGTCAATTCTCTGGAATATGAGTGCAGCAGCCTTATAGAGGAAGTCTGGTCACTGTTACGGGTGACAAAAAGCCCAACATTACTCACAGAGTGACGCGCTTCCTGATGGCACACAGAGGAGGAAAGGCAGATCCTTTTTTGACCCTTTCACCTCTTAGTGTCACATTCATGGGCCTCGTCCTCAGTGTGAAGCACAGTCCACCTCCACCTCGTTATTTATAATGAGTGAACTGAAACCTTTTAAACCTACAGTGATTTTGTGACGTTTGTGACTAACTGCATACCAAAGACAGATGCTGAAGCACTGCTGCATTCTTTCTGATGGTCAGCAGTGGGGGCTCCTCTGGCTGCACAAACAAGTCGTATACAGGTCTACTAAATTAAAAGTGTTGCTTTATTTTAATATTTTCTATCAGGAAAACAGAAATAAATGTGTGTTTTTGTTCCAGAAGAAAGTATAAATTTTTAATGCTTCTCATTGAAGCGGTGTGATGCTGCAGCTGAACTGCAGCCCGTTTCTGTATAACGGGCCGGCATCAGCTCTGACACCAAACGCAAAAACAGGAACTGATTCTGACCTGCTGCCAGAAAGTTTACGCCCCGTCTGAAATGACCTGCTGTCCACAATATTCAGGCTTAATATTTCCTTAAAGTTAAATAAATAAAGTTAAGATAATTTCATGGTTTAATTATGATTGAATTTTCTATTTTTTCCTAAAGAGGAAGGAAAGAGGTTGAGCAAAGAGGAGGAACAACAGAAACAGCTCCATAAACCGGACACACAGACTGAGATCGGAGTCCAGGTGATGACGGACGCTTCTGCAGGTCATCCCGGGAGCAGGAAAAGCCAAACAGCTGATCAGATCCAGAATTTACCACAGCTGTTTTATCTCACGTCTAAACATTTACAGCTCTGACTCATCCATGTAAACTTTCCCAAATCTGGCTGTGGCAGCAGCCTCGTCTTCCGCACAGTAAAACATTATCGTCACTACTCGTTTATTTCATCATCAGTTGCTCCTCCCCCACCCAAGAGCCCAGCCACAGTAAATCACGCCAGTGGCCTCAGCTCAGCCTCACAGCTGCAGACAGGAAACACTTGCCTCCTCCACACATAAGACTAATAAGAGTAATGGTGTTTTTTCTTGGCTTTCTAAATGTGTGCAGCATTTGGGCTCTTTGGCTTATTGCTCCATCCTGTTAGTCCAAAAACATTTTTTAATGGAAGAGGATCAGTGGAAGAGGATGGATGATGGATGAATGGACGGGTGAAAAGAAAAGATTAATTAAGCTCCAGAGACCTGAGCTCCTGTGTGCGATGCATTGTTAATATCTCCCAGATATTTGTGACCCGATGGACCCGATACGTATATGAACCAAGTTTCCTCTTCGAGCAGGAAGTTTATTGTGTTACATGGTTGTTGCATGTCCTCAGATGGGGACAATGGGAGTATTTTACAGCACAACACAAACACAGTCAACATGGCTTAACAAACTACAAAGCACTCTGGAGAAGAACGAAGTACAAAGTGCAGCAAAGCCGAAATGTAATACCTCCATAGGAGGACGCGGGGTCTCAGGAGGTTGGTGACCTTTGATGGCAGTGATCTGTTTTTATGCTTTTTAAACCTAATTTCTAACTGACAGGCGAACTATGATGACCGTGTTGGTGGCAGGCTCAGAGGCCGTCTCATCAGGTTATCTAACAGATGGTGTGGGTCCAGCTCGCTGCAGACTGACACAGTTTTTGTCCTCGTTCATCACACAAAGGCAGAATTCATGCTGGAGAGGAACAAATGTTCTCACTAAATGAGCAGGTTTTTTTTTTTTGGCTTCTCTTTGCTTTTTAGCTGCACCAAAACAGTCGGGCTCTCTGGAAATACAGCTTTTGTAAAGTGGCCTCCAGAGTGTGTAGATTTAAATGCACCAAGGAGACGCTGCAATGCACCGGTTAGTTTAGTTTTCACTGTCGGTTTAGCTGCCGGTACTAACACTGCTGGTTAGTGTTAGGAGAAGGTTGTGGTTGGTGTAAACTGTTCCACTGCAGAACTTTTAGCCTCCACGTGAAAGAAATTGATAGAAATAGAAACAAAAGCTGGGCCTACAGTAATGTTTCTTTGACATCCACTGACCATCTAAACTCTGCTACACACCAGACACTCCCTGATGGCAGCAGCCTCCCCACTTTCTTAAAGAGACCAACGCACCGACCCAGTCTCCGAGCTCCCAAGATCCCACTTTAATGTAGCAGGACAAACCCAATTCACATGGACCCCCCGACAGCTGATCCAAAAGATCGCTTCAGTTTCAGTGAGGTACAAGTCCCTTTTATTTATGTCATGGCTCAAAGTACTTTATGGTGTAAGATGAGAATACAACATGTCAGAGAAAAGCTCTGACGGTGTTGGGCTGAAAGTTTTAGTTGATCTAACGTAAATATTGATTCTTTCATGCTGACCTGCATAATTTACTTTATTCCAACTTAATTCAGCTTGGCTGAATAACTGAAGGCAACATCAGTGAGTTTCTTTCAATGAATCAAATTCCAACTTTAAAAGTGAGACACACAAAAACATGATTAAAGTCACCTTTGGGCTTTCCAAGAGGCAGCTGCCCAAATTCCTGAAGTCTCTGTTTTTTTTTAGACTATGTGTTCAGTCATCCCCGTGTCTCCAGATAAATCCAATTATTCATCATAGAGATGGAGGAGGAGGACGGAGCGCCTATTCTGGGCTATCAGCTGGGCGAAACCTCGAGGAGTAGCCGTCACTAATGGACTTCTTTCACAGAACTACCTCACACTCTAATCCTTGTAAACCCAAACTTTTTGTGAATTATTCAGACAAAAAAAGCAGAGTGGAGGAGGAGGAGGAGGAGGAGGAGGAGGAGGAGGAGGAGGAGGAGGAGGAGGATGGAGGTCAGGCAGAAACCTAGCTGGACACGCTCCAGTTGGCTGCTGTCACGAGTCATGTGAGTAACCCTGATACAGTAACACTGGGCAGAAACACAGCTCTCCTCATCAGTTAGACGATGAACGGCTCGTTACAAAAATCTAAAGTATAAGATGATCAGTGAGACCATTGAAGTGGTGATTTTGGAGCAAGCAAACAAAGAACGGTAAAAACTGACATAATTCATTTTTATATCTTCAGAGCTGAAAGGAAAGAAAAGCCTTTTTCTCGAGGTATTAAAGGTATTATAAAGATTAAAGGAGCCACTCCCAGTCTCCACCCTGAGGCCTGAGAACTGAAATGACTCCACCTGTGAGATTTTACCGATGCTTTAAATGTATCATTAATTATTAACGATGGTTCCGGGAATTACATCATCATGTGACTTTCATGACAGCAAAAAAATAAACTTAATAGAATTTTGAGTTTGTTTTTCTTTATTTCATTTTTTATTATTTTAAATAGAATAGAATAGAATAGAATAGAATCGAATAGAATGTCTTTATTGTCATTATACAGAATGTAGAGAGAGATTGGAGGGCCGCTCCTGTTCAGTGCCATGCTGTAGGAAGTCACTCTTCCTAAAATATAAAATAGAACTTCTAAAAATACACAGAAAATAAAACAGAATGTCTAAAAATATAGACTTTGTAAAATTAAAATAAAAGTATAAAATAAGTAAATACATACAATAATGAAGATGGTGAGTATTGCACTAGTGGATGAATATGTGATATTAAATCTTTTCACGGGCGATGAACTGAAGGGAGTGTTTGAATGTTTGAAACGTTTTCCAGGCTCTTGAACGCAGCGATGGGACGAAGGTGACAGAGACAGCAGTTAATATGGAAACAGCACCATTAAATAAAAATGACAGAGAGAAGGCGACTGGACCTCTTTTTGTGTGTCGAAGACGTTTCGCTGAAAGGCTTCTTCAGCTCTCAGGACAGAACTGCTGATAAAACCCTCATTTTCCTTCTTGTGGTTCCAAGAAACACGGCACAGAGTTTTTTCTGGGTTTTTTGTGTTGAGCCTCAGATTTGTCTCAGCTTGTGTTCGTTTGTCTGTCCCCCGCATTTCAAAGCCTCTGCATCACTTCTGATGTTACATCTCTGATCTGCTTCCAGTCAGATAAACATTTTTATTCCCGGTGTCACTCTGATTCCTGCAAATATGAGCTTTGGATTTCAGGTTAAGTGAGCTACTCGTCTTCCTCAGAAACGAAGGAAATCCTGCCTACTTCAAATAAATCTGCCCAAATTCAAAACGAGCTTAAAATTTAGAAATTAATACAGTAAAGTCATAGAAAGACAAAGAGCTTTACAGAAATGTTTAAATGATGATTTAAACTCCAGCTTTTGTGAGCTGCTATTTTATAATGATTCTTCCTTCTTTATTTTAAAGCATTAAGAAGGCCTCAAAAGATCTATTAATGTTGGGAGATTATGAAAAATAGTTTTAAATTTTAAAGTCAAAACGTCACAGAAGACGGGAAAATAATATAAAGAAACCCCAAAACAGCAAACAAAGAAAAAAAGATTAAAAAGATTAAAAGGCTCAAACATCTTTAGTTACTGATGGTTTGATCCTAATGAATTCACTGTCGGCACTGCGGGCATTTCTCTCTGGCACAAACTCCATATTTCCACATGCTGTGGTTTCAAACGGCTGAACTTCCTGTTGCTTTCTTTGAGTTTTCCACTCAGCTGTTTGCTGCTTCGGTTTCACGTGTCACGCTGACTCCAAAGCTGAATGTGTGGCTGAGTTTCCTGAGCTCTGCATGTCTGAGCCGCTCTCTGACTCCCCGCCCACATTCCTCTGACAGGTACCAGTTCACAGGAGCTAATTTCACGGAGCTGCACAGGTTTACCACAAAGAGTAAAAATCATGTTTACGGAAAGTTGCTCGAGCATCTGACAAGTACAGTATGTCTAAAATACTCACTGATGAGAGTCATAATCTCATGTAAGTCTATTTATTATTAAAATAAATATTGGGATTATTTTATAAGTCAGATTAATGCAGCGACAGATTTATGACAGAAATGAATAGAAATGATATGAAATAATGATAATTATAATCATAATTGCTACCTTATAGAAACACATTTTCTGCTTTTATTGTGAAAATATTATCCGAGGTCAAAAGAACTCAAATAAACAAACAGCAGAGAATAAAGTAAAATAAAGGCTGTGGTTAAAAGATCACTTTTATTTTCACCTTGTTGTGTTGCAGGTTAAAAAAGAGAAGGAAGCTCTGCCGTCGTCTTCGTTTCAAAATGTTGTTTCATCACAGAGGAAAGATCCTCTTTGATCTCATCAGCTCAACTGATTCCTTCCACAGCGGGTTTGAGGCGTGTCTGTGCCGTTATGAAGACATGAAGAACATCAGTAAGAGTGCTAACATGTATAAACTGGTACATATAAAAAATAAACTAACCAATATAAATTTTTGTATTCAGTATTAAGTAATAGTTTGAAAGTCATGCCATTTCAACAGGAGTTTGTTTGAAAGAACTATACAAACCAAAAATGTACCTTTTTGGACCAGCCCATTGGAATGAATGCCTTAAATAGTGTAAGTATATTTTATATGGACTGAGCCATACTGTCATAACCACAGCCAAAACACTGGGTCACATGTCAGAGTGTTTTCCTTACATAAGCTGCTGCCATAAAACGTATATAAAAGATGAACATGGACACTTTGACACAGCACAGTATTAATGTCTATATTAGCATTTAGATGAAACGCTTGATGGCTATGTGCTAATACTAGCAAGCCTCACGATCCTGAAAAGGATAAGCAGAAAAAATGGATGGATGGATGGATGGATGGATGGATGGATGGATGGATGGATCTGCTAATCAATACTAAGAAACAAATAATAAAATGACAGAATTTTACTTTCACTGAACCAAACTGGAGAACAGCTTCCTCCCAAGCATGTTAGGGTAAATGGTGATTTGTGATAGGCTGGTGAGCTGTCCTGGGTGTACTCTACCTTTTGACCTATGACAGCTTGGATAGAGTTCAGCCATCTCTGTGAACCTGAACTGGTCGAGTGGTGGAAAAATAGCTGGATGGACCAAATGTGAATACGTTTATTTCTGTAAAGCTTTTACATTCATTTAAACATGGAGCTCTGCAGAAGTAAGTCACCTTCGGGACCAGTGAAGTGATATGGGGAGTCTAAATATTCTGTTATTTGGACCTCTGACCCCTTCTTCAGGGTCAAATAAGGTCAAAGGTTCATGAAATGTCTTTTATCCTTAAAACTCTGCTTAAGTGACAAAAAAAAAAAAAACACACCAGAAACTTAGTTCATAAAAATATCCAGTCATGTGAGTCACGTCACATGACTGTCTTCCTCACACAGTTCAGCTGGAACTGTATCCACGACTGGAAATGGGAAACGTTTAATTTTTCATTGTACTTCATTTAAAATTGTTACATTCTGCCTTTATAAATCCCCTCCAGCACATTTTGTGGTGCTGCACGTTTATACACCAAGAGCGCCTCAGTTTGGGCTGGAGCTGAGCGTTGGGGTCGATTGAGGACTCTCCTAAATTGTCCATCTGAATCATGCACTTCCAAGCGAATCAATGCCTTGAATCAGTGCTGCTATCTTTGCATGACGTCAAACTCAAAATGCAGCGTTGAGCTGAGTCACATGCGAGCGTTTATCTTTCTCGTCTGTGTTCAGACGTATCACTTTTCATCGCCGTGTTCAGAGCCAACAAAAAGCTTTTCTTCCACAGAGAAAAGTGACCAGAGTTTGATGACAGAGATAAAACCAAAGCAGCTCGGTCTCCGGGCAGGTTTTCCTTCTAAAGGAATCATTTTATTTATTATGTATTCATTTTGTTTTCTTTGTTCTTTTCAAATGTTCTTGCAGACGTTTGCAGTGCAGTAAAAACAAACACCTGACATCATTTTGAGTATAATTATTTTATTAATTTTTTTTATTTATAGGACTCATTCTCTTTCTCTAGACGATACTCTCTTTACACATGAATCCCCATTTACCATTATCATTTCCTAAATGTTGCCAATACAAACACAGGAAGTAGAACTTCAAGGCCAATTTAGGGCCACGGGGGTTTGCCTCGCTATGACTCTGTTACTGAGCACACAGAGTGTTTGTAAAAACTGACAGGTTAATGAATGAAATGTCTTTAAGGAGACGTAATGTCTGCATTTGTTTTCTATTCCAGCACACATGACTCTTGTGCTTCTGAGAGGGAGTTTATCACACCGATAGCGGGCTGTACAGAGATCAAGTTTCAGGCTTCGTAGCCATGTTGCTAGGTTTAGGCTGCTGTTGTGGTTACTCAGTTTCCAGTACTTGGCTCCTTTCAGTCTGGTTTTCACCGTGTTTAAAATTTGCCAACTTCTCCTTCAAAATGAGAGAACAAGGCAGGAAAAGCATGTTTACCATTAAATGTTTATACATACATAAATCATTGAATCGTCTCCGTCAGCATGTCCAACAGTGAATGTCATTTGAAACAACAGCCACCTGGTTTGTGCAGGATATCATTATGCATCAGTTCAGACCAACCCTGTGTGAAAGCCTGCATAGAGAAGTGGGAGGGGTGGAAGAGGTGTTAGTGACCCAAGCTCACCCTAATTCCCACCGCATGAGTGCTGCTGTTACGTCACAGATAATAGATCTCGCAGACACGCCCGAGGTGCCCTTTGATGTCGGTGCAGTGACACAACACTGAGAGGATTCTCTCACTGAGGTTCAAAAAGCAGATTTGAACCCAAACCACCATCTTTCCTAAATGTAACCATGTAAATCGTGCTGGACATGAGGCCACATGGTCCACACTGTGTGCTTAAAGGTCCCTTTGCAGGTCACATCTGTCCCAAAGCCTTTAATGTGGCTACAGCCTTCAAAGAAATCATTTAACTCATAATGTCAGTCAACGACAAACATATTTATGATAACAAAATGAACCAACACGATTCTGCTATGATAAACTAAAAGCAATCATTAGAAAAGCCGCAGACATGAATCAGTGCAAAGCATAAAGAAAAGCTGTTGTAATCCCGTGAAACCAGTCGGTGTTGCACTCAGGTGTGTTGCACTCAGGTGTGTTGCACTGAATGACATCAGGGTGCACCTTCTTTTGTTGTGTCATAAATGCTGCGGCGACGTGACGGCGCTGCAGGGTCTGCTCGCACAGAATGTGTGGCATTCCTGCCGTCAGGCTGGAGGAATGATGGTGACGGCGCAGAGGCGATCCCTGATTGGTCGGTTACAGTACGAAGTGACATTGGTGACAAAGTATTAAGCGTGGGAAAAACGTCAGATTAGCAACATTACAAAATTCACTGTACAGATGTTGGATGTGTGACTGTGCACCTGAACGCAGCTCCACCCGGCTGGGCACAGCCCCCCCCCCCCCCACCTCAGAAATACTTCACATACTTTTCTGCTTTTAAATATAGCTCGTTAAAGGAGCGGTTATTGAGCAGTCAAACGTGCTGCATACATGAAAATGTAACAGCTTTACATACCACAGATTTCCATCATTAGAGGCTGTGAGGTTTATGCTGAGAGTACAGTGAGGTCGGGCTTCAGCGTGACGCGTCTGTGGGTCAGACTCACTTCACATCCTGAACCAAAGAATCTGGAAGGAGAAATACTTTGGAAATATAAGACATGACAAGAAATAACAAATTATTATATTTCAAACACAAAAACAGACACACAACTGAAAATGAAGACACTTTATAATAAGCTTCAATAATAAATAGCAAAGTGTTCATTTTATATTTTACAGGCAGGTAAAAGTTACTTAATGTTAACTAAATGATAATAATGGTTATAATAACTCTTTAATAATTGACTTTAGGATTGAAAAGGATCTTAACATAAATGAACATAAATCTCTGCAGGAGGAACTTTCTCGTTTGGTTCCAGAACTTTCCGGAGTCAGCGCTGCCGCTGCGAGTTATCCCAGCCGACATTTTGGATCAAATCTTCACAAACACGTGTCAGACTGAAGGAAGAAAAACTGTGAGGCATCATCTCAGTGTTCTCGGGAAATGATCCCAAACGTCAGCCTCGGTGAGGCTTTGTGGGAATGTCACAGATATCACCTGATTAAAAACAGGCTCCCCTCAAAATGTAATTAATAACACGGTTTATTGTTAATCTCCTGCCTGCAGCTAAACACACCAGAGAATAATAATCAGCCTTCCTTGCATCAATAACTATTTATAGTGCAGGTGCCTGTGATGTCTGCAGCTGAGTGCTTTGAATGCCTGTTTGTGCCGGTGACACACAAAAACCTGCAAACAATGAGTGTGTCGTCTCAAAGCACTTTCTGTTCTGCTCCACCTTTCGCCTCTGCTGCGCAGGTGAACCCACGCTCCTCTATTGTCCTCCCTTTATAGCGTACTAGCTGACACCAATAGGAAATGATGCGCGGCACACGCGGCACCTCTCAGACGTCATCAGTGCAGCCGTCGCGCACAGAGCGTTAATGGCTGTCCATCTCTGGTTCACTCTTGTTTTTAACCACTTAAGAAATGTTGCTAAGGTCAGACCCGGTGTGTCACGCCCTGATCTGGAGATTGTTATTGATGCATTTATCTCATCGTGCTTGAATTAGTGTAACTCATTGTTCTCGTGTCTCCAGGTTATTCAGAGCTGCAAGGCCGCGAGGCTTCAGGTACTCTCAGGCCACAGCTGCACTGGCTCCCCATTAAATCCACTTTAAGATTCTGCTTCTGACTTTTAGAGCATGGACCAGCACCAGCTTACATCAGTGAACCTTTACATCCATACAACCCCATCAGGTCCCTGAGGTCATGTGATCAGGGCCTGCGGGCTTCACATCACACGAGGCTGAGGACTAAAGGAGGCTGTTGCGACTCTGGAAGTCTCTCCCTCTGAGAAGCAGCTAAAAACTCACCTGTTTCGACCTTTGATTACCTTTGAACTTGCTTCTGCTCTGCTGTCATGTTGTGAAGCACTCTGTGATGCTTGTTTGCTTGTAAAACCCCTGTAATCATATTCTTAAAAATACTTTTAGTTTTTTATTTGTAAAGAATTATTAACCTCTCTGGTGTGTGTGCCCTGTCTCACCCTTTTTATGGATGATGTAACCTTCCTGAACCTTCTGCAGTAAAAGGATGATGAAGATTTTTCCTCTTTATTGTTACATTATTTCATCCGGAGCCATCGTGTAACGCTGAAATCTACTCAGGAGTTTTCCTTTTCTTGCAGTCACTGCTGACCAAAGTTTATTGAGAAATCCTGACTTGGTCTTTTTCTGCTTCCGCTCTGACACAGCCGGGAATCTCCCACTCAATACCTTCCTTCAGTTTTTTCTCCTCTTCTTCCGGCTCTCTGCTCTCTGTCAGATTTCAGGGCTGGTCCTGGCCCTCCTTTCTGCTCCAATCCAGTTTGAACTGGCAGGTTTCTTAATACTTTCTGCCAGCGTGACTCATTGTGTTGGTATGGAAGGAAAAAAGGAGAAGTGTAGGGGGAGGAAGGACAGCCTCTTTTCTTGTGTCTGCTTCTTTCTTAAAGTAATCAGTAACTTTGTTGCCTGCAACTCGTTCATGCTTATGAAACTGGTCAAAAAAAAAAAAGCTGGCAAAATGAATAAAAGGTAAACAAAAATAACGTATTGCAGCTGCAGAATGTGACGCACGAGTGCAGTTACTCTGATTTCTTTGGGCATTTTCTGTAATATCTAAGTGGTTTCCACCTGAAGAATTTCTTCTTGGTGGAGGAATCTCTAAATAATTTGATGGGGACAGATGGCTGTGCAGCTCATCTGATGACCGACTGACTGATGGTGTGCAAAAACCTCCATCTCACCGTGGCCCTAACATCGTACTCTGTCACACCGACCCTCTGCATGTCCTCCTTCACTGCATCCAGAAACCTCCTCTGAGCAGCCCAGCAGCACCATCTTCAACATCGTTTGTCCAGTATATGCACTGTCCCTCCTCTGCACATCTCAGCCTCCCCTCTCTAGCTTTGTCTCCAAACCGCCCTGAGCCCTGAGCCCTGAGCCGTCCCTCTGATGGACTCATTTCTAATCTTGCCCATCCTGCTCACTCCCAATGAAAACTTAACATCTTCAACAAAAAGTCAGCAGAGTCTCCAGATATTAGCAGGTCTCTCTAAACCTTCCCTTTCACTATCCTGCTCTCCTTCTGTCATATATCACCCCTGACACTTGTCTCCACCCACTCCACCCTGCCTGCACTCTCTTCTCCGCCTCTCCTGTCTATTGTGTTGGATGGTTGACCCCAGGTATTTAAACTCATCCACCTTTGCTCTTTGTAGCTTCACTGTTTTACCTCTCATTCACACACATGTATTCTGTCTTGCTTCTGCTGACTTTCATTCCTCTTTTCTCCAGTGGATTCCTCCAGCTCTCCAGGCTCTCTTCCACCTGTTCCTTACTCTTCCTACAGGCCACAGTGTCGTCTGCAAACATCATAGTCCACAAAACCTCCTGCCTGACCTCATCTGTCTTCAGTCTTGTTCTTGAAAATCAGTCCCAGTCCACTTCTCCATTCCTCAGGCATCCTCTAACCCTCCGAGATGGCATTAAACAGTCTGGTAAAAAACTCCACTGCCCTCCCCCTCCTAGAAACCTCATACCTTTACAGGTATGTCATCTGCACCAACCACCTTTCCGCATCCTTTGCATAGCTGCCCTCACTTCCTCCTTACTGATTCTCTGCCTGATTCACTAGCAGTCCTCCATCCATCCTCCTCTCGCCCTCATTTTCAACACTCATCAGCTCCTCAGAGTTCTCCTTCCATCTTCTCAACATATTATTTTCACATTTCCATTTCTGTCCTGAATCACTCTAACCTGCTGCACATCCTTTCCAGCTAGATCTCTATGGCTAACCAATCAATAGAAGTCATTCTTCTTCCTTTGTGTCCAGCCACACAAATGTCACTTCCTGCTGTGACATTTGGATGGTCGGGTCTGGATGGTCCATCCTGCACTGCATCAGTGGTTCAGGCTGGTTGTGATAGTTTAATGATGCGGGGGATCTTTTCTTGGCACACTTTGATTAACCATCGATTAACCATCGATTAACCGAATCTCTGAGAACCTACACAGACGTATCGATTAACCTACTTTTTGTGGATGCGTAGGGAAATAATTTTGTACTTCAAAGTTTTTCAGTAGATCACATTTCAGTGCTGCAAGACTCTGGGATCATGATTCCCACTGAAGTGAGACTTTAAACATGTTTTGCAGTAAATCAAGTTTTTTATATTTATAAGAAAATGTTGAAACACGAGATCAGAAGGTCACTGATTACCACCGGATGAAGCGTGTTTGGCTGTTTATGGAGTGTGACGTTTCGTGTGTGTGTGTCACCGTGCATGTGTGTGTCTGTGCTGCTGCTGTTTCTGCTGGTTGTTGCACATTTATTGCATGTGAGCTGTTGGCAAACATGTGCGTGTGAATGTGTGCCGAGATGTAAACAGCAGAATTTGTAGAGGCATGCGATGTTGATGAGCTGTTATCGTGCGTGGGTGAAGCTCAGCAGATACGGCCTGTTAGTCAGAGCGTCCACAGTCACAGCAGCAGGAACCACAGCGCGGTAACAACGGATCAGTGACTCAGCTGGAAACACGCCGACTTTCAGGGGATCCATTCAGATATTATGTATCCATATTTCTTCCATATCTGCTCACTGAGCTGATCAGCAGGGACGTGAATGTCATGTGCAAACACCCAGGGAGAGTTTGAGTCTTAATGACGAATGTTTGATTTTTACCTTCATTTTCAGCAGTTTTTAAACCTTTTTAGTTTTGAGACATTAGTTTTATGGAAGCAGCAGATACTGCAGCACTCATTTTAATACAGTCTAATATTCCATAGGATATTACAAGACTTTTTTGAATGCTGTGCTGGGCTATGGCGCTAAAGGCAGGTGAGTGTAAAGGACAGCTGATGATTTACCTGCAAATACTGACACAAGCAGTCTGTAGCAGCCACAGACTAAGGTCTTGGAAGCAGGGTGAGGAGTTCAGCTCTGTCTACGATGCCACCGGATAAGTGGACTGTTTTTTCCTTTTGGCATTACCAACTGTTAGGAGAGAACAGAGCAACAGTCCCCAGGAGAGATTACATCGTGGCTGGCTTGGTAATGCTTTTGCATTCCCGCATAAGAGCTGAAGGAAGACGGGGGTCTGGGCATCTCTGCTTAGACTGCTGCCATTGGATAAGGAATGTACACTAGATCAGAGGATGGATGACAGGACAGTCTTCACACTGAACATATACACAGTGTTTATTAATGATTATTATTTTTATGTTTGAGTTGAGGTCATTATCAGTGTTTCTGTGATGCTGACTTCATGAAACCTTTGGTTAAAATCAGGAGCAGCTCCGAGACAGCTGTTGCTAATCTTTGTCTCCTGATGTTATCACAAAGAATGTTTTTAACATTTATTGTTTGAAGGTAGGTTTGTTTCTGTTTCTTCTCATAACATTTTCAGGGACACGGTTATTATAGCTGAGATTATATTATTATAGCCTCTATTGAAGTGAAGGATGCCATGAGAGAACTGACCCTGAGGAGGACGTGACTGGAGCTGCAAAATGACTGATGTCACAAATCTGTGATAGTTTGATCCAGATGATGCTGAGCAGCTTGCGTGATGATGTCAGACACATCTGCCCACCTCAGGGACAGTTTCCCAACAACAACAACTCCTGCACTCATGAATGATTCTCCGCTGCGTCAGATTTAAACAAATACGGTTGTATGTATGTATTTTTTTAATGAATGACACTTAAAGCTGAACCATCAGCGCTTTAACACAGTTAACAGGGGCCGCGAGCAGATATTAAACTATGTTCTGGGTGTTATCAGCGAGGTTGGAGGTTCAGATATAACTCATACTTTGGCGGGTAAACAGAACTCTGACCTTGGCTGCACTTTTACGCAACTCTTTGCAGAGCACTTTAAAAACAAACAGGTCAAAATTCTTCACTGCACTTCAAGGGACAGACGAACCCTTACACAGTATTTTTAGAAAGGAGTCAGAAAGATTGTTATCACCATCTGCAATAAGATTTATATGGTGCAGGGCTCTTTTCTGGGAATCTTATCGCCCTTAAAGGGCTTTGAAAGCCAGAGAAGCCAAAGATCAGAGCAGGCATCAGTAACCACACAAATGAAACTGATTCAGTCTCTGGAGAGGCAACAATGAGCTGGAGGACTGAGAACCTGCAGACACACTGATGAAGTCACAGACAGCATGAAACGGAGGCTCTGCAGCTTGCAGATGAGCAGCAGGCTGAAGCGGTTTGTTTGGTGCCCTGTTTGGGATTTGCCGATAGGATGGATCACAGCTAGCTCTGAGATAAGCTGATCTGTTAACTAGTAACTGCTGACCTGAGACATCAAAGGCTCAAACCTGGCTGGAAGCTCCGATGCTTATTGACACTTGATGTAAAGTACTTCTAACACACAGCACTGTGCAAAAGTCTTGAGCCAGCCCTCATGTCTTTGTACTTTGTTAGGAAAATGTGAAATAGATGCAGGAATTTATTGAAACACATGCAAACATACGTGGAAACACAGTATATGAGACAAAAAGAGAGTTTGTTTCTAACGAGCTCGAACGTCAGAATTCGGTATGAACACCTTTGTTCTTCAGTCTGATCTCTGAGGCAGCTTCCCTGCAGCAGTCTTCAGGAATAATTCTCCAGGTTTCTTTAAATGTTGGCTGCCTGTTGTTGCTGTTGAGATGATCCTGCACTGATTCAATAATGATTATCCTCTGGGATGCTAATCCATGACTGTGTTCCACTGCAAGGGAGAATTAAGGGTCGACTCAAGACTTTTGCACAGTACTGTATGGTTTGACCTTTACCCCCTGACAAACACCACATATATTTAAAACAAAAAATAACCCCTAAAACTTTTAATATTAGGCTTCAAACTTTTCTCTATGATCAAGCTTATAGTTGGGGCTGGATCAGGTGACCCTGAGCCCTCCTTAGTTATGCTGCTACAGGCTGCTGGGGGGTTCCCATGATGCACTCTCTTCCACAGTTTTATTAAAACTATCTTATAAAATACAAACAAACTACAACAACTCTGGAACAAAGCAACGAAATTCTGGACTGATATTCTTCACTTATGTAATTTTGACTTTATGATGGTGAGTTCAGACCAGCAGAACTAAGGCACTGGTGGTGACTGGTTAAAACCAGATGAGGCACTGAGACATGTTCACGCTGGTCTGATCTCCAAGCATCTTTTAATTATGTGTTATGCAACATTTGAGCACAGAGCTGCAGAAACCTGGAGGAGACGAGGCTTTAATAATGATCATGATTTACTTAAGAAGTCACAGCTGATGTTTACATAAAGAATTAGCAAACAGCAGTTATTTCAGTTACATCAGAGAGTCCAGAATGTTTGATAAACCTCATGGATGTGCTTGTGAATATTTGGTGCGGTGTTTTAACACACTCTAACACACTGGCCTGCAGAATTCCATCTGTGGGAGGATTTTTTTGGAAAATGTTAGCCGGAGAAGCTCGTCGGCTGAGACGCCGGGAAATTATATTTCAGTCTGTTTGGTTCCACTGAGCAACTTCCAGGAAAGCGCTGGGCCGACCTCAGCTTTCACTGCTCTGAAACGTTACATCAGAATCATTTAATAACATAATCAGCCCCTCAGAGCCTCAGTGAGCAAATCAAAGTATATGCACAAACAGGCTGAGCTCGTTCAGTTCAGGGTTGCTTGAGGCTGTCCCAGCTGCCGTTGGGGAGGGGGGGTATACCCTGGAGAGGTCACCATTCCACTGCAGGGCAGGCTTTGTTCCAAATAGCCACAATTTGTCTGAGCACAGGAGCTTTGGCTGCTGGTTTTTCAGTCATGCTAAGTAACGGCTGAGTTCCCCACCCTATCTCTAAGGGAGAGCCCAGAGACCCTTAGTGTTTCTCTCTGTCTGCACCACCGCAGAGCAGCACAACATCTGCATCATTGCTGTCAATCTCTCACTCTCCTGTCACTCATGAACAACACACATATGTCAAACATCCACTTGGAGCAGCAACTCCTCCCCATCCTTCTTCTAGCTGAGAACCAATCAAGCGCAAACTGATCCTGGGCAAGCTGGAGGTGCAGATGAAGCAGGAAGACCACATCACCCACAAAAAGCAAAGCTATGATCCCGAGACCTTCGGCTCCTTCTGTCCATAAAGAACTAAGACAAGAGTCCGATACTTAAAGACTGCCTGTTGGAGCTATTTGTGGGTTATTTTGTGCTTTTTGGATTAAAGGGTTGAGTTTATGTTTGCTAAGGTTAAGTTTATGGTTTATTTTTCTTATGGTAAATTTGGGTTCACTTTTTGGGTTTATAGCTAAGTAGGTGTGCACTTAATTTATATAAGTAGGTCAAGTGGGCGGGGTCAGCAGGCACCGGGGTCATATGGTTTTTTACCAGGTGACAGAGAGGCTGCAGACCAAAGGTGCTAATGTCTGTAAGTTTGCTGCATAAT
>JAVDPK010000385.1:72817-93352 GCA_034780415.1 Cichlasoma orientale
CCCCCCCCCCCCGCGACCCTAAACAGGACAAGCGGAAGCAAATGGATGGATGGATGGATGGGTTCATAGACCGTTTCATCAAAGTCATCCTGCTATGCAAACAAGGTCACTGTAACTTCCTGTAACATCCACTTTGACTTTCATGGCTTGCTTTTAGTTTGACCAACAGTCCTGAACACCATCAGGTCACATGCTAAACAGGAAGTGAGTCACTGTTTAGCATCTGTGGCTGAATCCCTCTGCAGGTTTACTGTGTGATGTGTTTGAGAAGGAGCTTGAGTGTATTTACAGTACATCCACAGAGATCCTTCAGTAGATACTTTGTATCCAGTCTTGCAACAGACTTCATCCCACGTGTAAAAACCCAGACGATGCAGGTGGAATGTGTTACACTCCCCGCTCCTTTTCTTTGTTTTTGGAACCTTCCAGAAGAACTGATTCTGGCCACAGAGATCAGATCCAGACACGAAAGATTAAGATAGACTGAGCAACCGGATGCGTGACTTTTTTACAATGTATATATTTTTATATATTATGTTTTATTTTCTGTATATTTTTAGAAGTTCTATTTTATATTTTAGAAAGTGTGACTTTCTACAGCATGGAACTGAACAGGAGTGGCCCTCCAATCTCATTGTACATCTGTATAATGACAATAAAGGCATTCTATTCTATTCTATTCTATTCTATTCTATTCTATTCTATTCTATTCACCAGCAGCGTACCCGACAGAAACCAGCATCCGCCATTTTAGTTTGTCTGCTGAAAGCTGCTCTCAGCAGCGTAAACAAATCAATCATGTCACATTTTTACTTTTATCAGTTATAAAGAACTGAAAAGAATCAGGAGAAAACTCCAGGAAAAGAAAAAAAAAGTTTAAACAATGATCTGAAACTGGAAACTGAAGCATTCCACTGACAGCCGCCTACTGAGGCTTCGTATCTGTTTATAACAAACTGCATCCGTTTATAACAAACTGCATCTGTTTATAACAAACTGCATCCATTTATAATAAACCATATCTGTTTATAACAAACTGTATCTGTTTATAACAAACTGCATCCATTTATAACAAACTGTATCCATTTGTAATAAACCGTATTTGTTTATAACAAACTGCATCCGTTTATAACAAACTGCATCCATTTATAATAAACTGTATCTATTTATAACAAAACGTATCTGTTTATAACAAACTGCATCCGTTTATAACAAACTGCATCCGTTTATAACAAACTGCATCCATTTATAATAAACTGTATCCATTTATAATAAACCGTATCTGTTTATAACAAACCGTATCCATTTTACGTTCCCCCCTCAAACGCTCATGTGCAGCCTGTCAGATCACTGTTTACCTCATGATTTTTTCTGGATGAGGAGGCTGTAAAACTTTGATACTGTACAACATATCTGTCTCTGATTAGAACTACGATAAACTTACAACTTTATACACAAACTTTTATTTCAGTCTGGCTTCAGCGGTGGCTTTGGAACAACTCCAGAGTCCGAATTTGACAAGAGCATCCATGCCGTGTGAAGAACAGTTAAAGGTCTGAATGAATGAAGACACTGCAGTGTTTGGATAACGCAAAACAGCATGTGGCAAAATTTGCTTGGTTGAAATGAAAAATATGGCCACTCAGAATCAGCCAGCTGAGCGGGGAGGATGAAAAGAGAGACGGAGAAAGAAAGAGAAGAATAATAAGCACACAGAGAAAGCCTGAATACTGACGCTCTTTAAAAACTCTTCGATGAAACCAGTTTTCCCAATTTTGGCTAGCCTCCTGCACATTTTCCAAAGCTGACCAGTGGGCCAGATTGCAATCTTTGCTGGGCCAGTTCTGGCCCCCTGGCCTTATGTTTGACTCTACTGCCAACAAATTGGTAATGACACATTTCTTTACTGCACAGAGACTGAGACAGAAAATGAATATGAACCCACACATGTGGGCTTTACTCAGGATTTGATGCTTTGGTCTTGGATGTTAATACAAACTGACCTCAAAATGTTTAAATGTTATTTAGCTGCTCAGATTCATCACCCGAGGTTATCTCTGGATCACATTTAGGAGCCACACATGAGCAAATATCTGAAAATATTAGGATTAATGTGATTGTTTCTTTTCATGCTGCCATTTAAGAAGCAGATGTGTTTCACACACAGAGCTTCTCCGGGCCCCACACCTGTCATACTCATCATATTACAATTTTTACCTGTGCATTACACCATGGTGTCAGCATGGCAACCTCAAATATCAAACATCAACAGGTCGACCCCAGGAGCTCCGGGGTGATGACTGAAGCAGCATGAAGTCATTTGAACATTTTTGAGGCGATGCATCAATCAGCCGTGAATAATCTCCCAGCTCGTCTGGTCTACAGCCAGCTGAAATGAGTTGCTGCATATTAATCATAACAATAACAAAGTGGTGAGGAGGGCTACGCTACGCATCACTCGACCGTGCTGTGATGTAACATGAAGTTGTAACAGCTCATGACTCAGCATCCTTCTGAAGGCTTAGGGTGAAAAAAGGGAGAGTGGGAAAGTTTTCCTCACAGTCAGCAGAAATCTCTCTGAGCTGATGCTAAAATCCCAAAAACCCTTCAGTCTCTCATATATCTGCGCATTACAGAGCTGCACATGCAGCTACAGCAAATACTCTCTGCTGCAGCACCATCCACTCCTGAACACGAGTGTGGTACCACACTGCTGTAGTCACAGTACAAGTCAAGCACACTGAGCTTTAGGGGTCAAGTTCTCCCACACCATACGAGGTAAAGACCTCTTTATTAGAGCTGCTGTGTTTCCTAATTTAGGGAGTGACACAAAAAACAAAGCAGCCTTTGTGCTGTAGTGTTGTTGCTCTCTCATCAGTCACAGAATCAGGGTCAGTGTAAGATCTGCTGCTGAGTTATGTGCCAGCATTAAGTTAAAATGCACTGCATCCCATGAGACCCCTTGTTCCTGACATGAGTTTGCCAAAGATTCAGATTTCCAGCATAATGAGGTAATGCAGCCTTGAAGGGTTTGGAAACCTCCCGCAACATAAAATGGACTTAACGCTTGGAAATGATGTGCATGTGCAGACTGCAAGATATTCAACATGTTGTAAATTAAACATGCAGCATGTGTTTGGATTAATAAAAACACCCAATAAACAGCATTTTGTACTTCAGTGAAGAGGCAGGAAACAGGAAGTTCTTTTAGACATTTTTTTATTAAAATTATTATTAAATAAATAGCAAATAATCAAATAAATAGCTAAATAAAGGATCTAAATAAGAACAGTGTCAGTTGCTTACAGTAATGACAGCTTTCAATGACATTAAACATTCAGCGTGCCCGCAGGCCTATAGTGCCGTTACACAGAAGTTCAAGTTTTTCTTAAAATCAAGTTTCTTTTTTTTTTGTCAGTGTTCACAGTTCTTTGATTCTCTCGAGTCTCATTACACACTCCTGCTCGGCTCCGAGCGGGACTTGTCGGGAGGGTGAAACCAGCGCGCGGAGCTCCTCTCCCGGCTGCGCCGCGCAGGGCGCACCGCTCTTCTTGGAAAGCTGCTCGGGATCAGCTCCAGTGCGCTTCAAGTTTGAACCCAGGCGCCCTGTCTCGGGCGGTTTACAGTCAAACCAGTCTTGGTAGTTTTAGTTGTCGCTGCCCAGCCTGTGGTAGACAAGCAGTGCCACCATGCTTTTCCCGGCGCTCTGCTCGAACGATCGGCTGGTGTCTGGTTCCTGGCCGGGCTGGGAGCAGGTGGGGCTCGGGATGATCTGCTCTCCGTTGTCGTCAAAGGTGTTCTGCGTGGCTGACATCAGCTCGGATTTGGCGCAGAGATCCTGGCGAGCCTGCTCCTCCGCTGACTGGAAGGGGAACCCCTGGTACTCGCCGATCGGGCTCTCTGCGTTTCCCAGCGGGGTCTCTGTGGAGGGATCCTCGGTGTAGATCTGCCACAGGACCACAAGGCACAGGATAACCAGCCAGCGCTTGGCCTGGCTCTTCTCTGGAGGAGGAAGGTGCATGCGGACTTTAGCGGGGTACATAACCCGGGTGCAGCGCTTCTTCGGCCGGATGGGCACGTAGGAGCGCACAGCGGTTGCTTGAGCCGGTATCCGTTCGAAGGTGAAGACCTCGGGCTCCTTGCTGCGGGTCGCCATCCTGAACGAGGCGAACCTCTCCGGCTCGACAGTCAGAGTCATGCTGTTTGACCGTGTGTACATTTTCTCTAAGTTTTGTGGTGCTTTCTCTGGAGTTGCTCTGTTTTGGTTGCTCGTTGGTCGCTGCAAGTCAGATATGCTTCAGGCAGCCGAAAGCTCAGATTTATATTCCTAAACTAAAGCCAGGTTGCGCTTCTTTAGACACGCCTTTCAGTAAGCCACTCCCTGAGTTATTGCACAAGTGTGAAAAGAACCTAAAAAAATATATGTATGCGGCGGGCTCTGAAATCCTGAGCTGCCTGAAGCTGAATCATCAGGGTTCGGCAGAATGACCACATCCGCGATGCTGGAACAAACCACACGAGCGGATTTAAATTGTATTTTATAATTATTGTGTATTTTAAATATCTGTCGATGATAAATCATTAAGGGGTCGCATGTTGCTGTTGGATATTAAATATGTATAAAGAAATTTATTTTAAAGATTCCCATTATCTTCAAAATTATGGAGAAAAGAGTGGGCTTGACTGTAATAGTATAAGCTTCACATGATAGTTCACATGTTAGTGTGAAGATCACAGGGTTTCGGTTTATAATAAACTCTGTGCATTACAGCATGTTCTCAGCAACATGTGACCGTATTCTGGCGGGAACTTCCTTCACATGATCATCAGGACGTGATTGTTACTGAAATGAAACCTAAACAAGAAGAATGAATGCATGGATGTGAGTAATGTGACTGACTGCACTGACACAGTGAAAACATATCCTGATATGATTAAAGGTAAACTTGTATTTACACTACAGGACAAACCAATCTCTTCTTTACTTTCAAATAAAAATAATAAATATTCCTGCTCAGGCTAAATCCCTCCTCCAGGCGTCGACCAGAAACAGTGAGACTAAGTTCAGTGCTGTGGCTGCAGCAGCCTGAGAGTCAGTCAGAACCTATAACAAAGGTTTTGGTCTTTCATTATATTTCCTGCTTAAATCTAGATATTGGTGAATGTGATGGAAAAACCCCAGAAAGAGGTCGTGAACTCCAGTTTGTGACCGTTATATTCCTGCAGTCTGATGCAAAACGATGGTCTGTGTAAGGCTGAGGAATAAGTGAAAGCAAATAGAAACGCAGGAAAAGTCCACCTGCTGTGGATTCACCTCAGGATAGGGCGGGGTATGCAAAGGTGAGTGCAAAGGTCAGTATACCCCCCCCCCCCACACACACACACACACACATACACAGACACACACACAGTTCTGTCTCAGTGTCATGCAGTCCCTGAACAGCCCAGCTGGTGGGAGTGCACACGAGCTTTTTTGGGCCCAGTTAAACGTCCATGTCGGCCTTCTGCCTGCAGACGTACTCGGCTTTTGTTCCTCTCCGGTGTCTTCCCTCCGGCCCTGGCTTCCAGCAGGCTACTGCAGATAAAGGAGTGATTAGCAAACACTAATCTCCTGTGTTCGACCCCTTCTCTCTGGCATCCTCCCCTGAACTAATTAGACCAGCTCTCTCTCCCACAGCTGAGCTCCAAACAAGCCCTGCTGCTACATAACGAAATGTCTTCCCTTTTTTCTCGAGTTTGAGACCGAAATCAAATAAAAACTGAAATCAAATCAAAACTCGAATCAGAGCGCAGGAATTATCCGCACCCTCTCCTCCTCAGAGGCTTTTCTTCCGCTTGCCTAAAAGCAGAAGTTGATGGAGGGGAGTTTTGGTCTTTTTCCAACATGTGACTTCTGTCACCGTGAGCCGTGGGTCGTACTGAATGGTGACATCACAGGATGTTATGGTTGGGAAAGTCTAAACACTGGCAGGTGGATGCAGCTGTGTATCTTTGTAAGAGCGGTGCGAGGGAGCCTGAGTGTTTTGGATTGCTGATTTTGAATGACTGAGAGAAGTCTGGATATTGATGCTTTTTCTCATCGGACACTTCATTAGGCACACGTGTTCAACCGCTTGGTAACACAAATATCTAATCAGCCAATCGTGTGGCAGCAACTCAATGCAGACGACCTGCTGAGTCCAAACTCGACATAAGGATGAGGCAGAAAAGCGACTCTGAATGTAGGCTGGATGTCTGTGCAGGTTCTCAGTCGTCCTACGAGCTTTGAAGACGTTTCACGTCTCATCCAAGAGGCTTCCTCAGCTCTAAAACCAAGAGGTGGAGAGTCCCAGGTGTTTAACCCCTGGTGGGGGCTGCCCCCTTTGGAGGTGGTCGTTGACCCACTATTAATCAGGCGAATCATTACATGAGCCAAGGTGGGAAAAACCTCCAGGGGGTTCAGGCCCCACCCTATCATGTGACCACAGCCTACCTGGGTATTGTTGCTGACCATGTCCATCCCTTTAAGATCACAGTGCACCCATGTTCAGGTGGCTGCTTCCAGCAGGATAACGTGCCATAGGGTACACATTAATCCTGCATACGTAAGTCATGCTTCTTCTGATGAAAAGTGTGCATAATGCAGACTCATTGTAATTTCAAAACACACACTTACCTGGAAGTAGATTGCATCAACCTGCAGTTTCACCGCACACCGCTGCCAGACTCTGCTTCAGCGCTCCTGATCTGTCCTGCAGGGATTTCCACCTTCTTACCCAATCTCTTCCCAGAACAGTTCCGCCGTATGGTGAGCTGTTTGCTGTCTTTTTCTATCTCCAGTATTGACTTGCTACATTTGAAACTGCGGCTCAGTGTTTACATTTCAAAGCGCGGATCCTTTTACTGCACGTTTCTGTTAAGGTTAACTGGGACACATTGAAAAGCATGTTTTATTTAGGGGTTGAAGGAGGGCTGACACTCACTGAGTGGACACACGGAGGCAGTGGTTGTGGTGGGAATGACCGTGCCGCTCTGTGCGTGGCTGCTTGTTTCGCTGCTTTTCTGCCAGCAGAAAGCTCCAGTGCAGCTTTTAAAAATGTAAGCCCACCTCAAAGGTTAGCGCCACTCTTCTGGTTTCAGGATTTCCACCAGACTTTACAGTCGGCTGCAGATGAAACACTGATCCCAGCATCAGGAAATGGAAACAGGATTTATTTAGAGCTACGAGCCACAGTTAAGCACACATGCCTCCAGTCTGCTGTTTCACACACTTTATCCACCTCACAGGTCATTTTAGACTCAACAAATATCCTGACTTGTCTTTTGGACACTTTGCGTCACAGTGATGCCGAGACCCTCACAGTGAAACAGCGCATTACCAAAACTGGTGCTCCAGCTTTTTTTAAAGGAAGAAAACTCGCTGCTCTTCCCTCACGGCGCTGTTTTTAGATCAGCTGAAGCTATTCAGGAACACTTGGCACTGACGGCTCACAGTGTTTAATGAGGTTGTGCTCGCGGCTCTGTGCAGCCGGCTTCTCTACATGAAACTGGACCTAGCCTGAATAACTGGCACTATCAAAATGATGCCAAATTAGCAGCTCCTGCTTGCAGTTCAGGATTACTTTGTTATATAATGAAACACAACACAATGATTGTCATGTTTGTGTGTGCCAGAAATAAAGTCAACAGCAGGGAAACGCTGAGAAAACTGGAAAAGTGAAGGAGTCGTGTTGATGGAGTTTTTTACTGGTTTGAATCCACGTGTTGAGCAGATGCTGCAGATCATGATGCTTCCCACGAGGAGCTGTTACTGTTCAGTTTGGTGCATTTAGCAGAAAAATGGTGACTTTATGATACAGTTTACTATAAAAACATAAATCAAACCCCGGCTCGTGCTCTTCTCCTGCTGACGAGCCTTTCTTTGAATCTTCCTGTAATATTTCAGAGGTTTTAGCCACAGCTTTGATCTGTTTGATATTAGGAAGGGCCTGAGGAGGAAGCGACAGCAGAAACTTCCATGATGATGATCTTCAATAAACTGTTAAATACTTTCCTTTCATAAAGAGCGGTCTGCTGCGCGTCACAGGCGTTAATAAAGGAAACGCCTTCCTCATCATTTTTCATGCAGGCTCTTCAGGGTCGTTTCGCTCAGACCGGCGAGGTGGAGACTCAAAGAGAAGCACGTGTGTCTCTGACCTGTGTGATGATAATAATCGCTGCTGTCACATAAACTGTCAGCAGCTTAATGGAAAGGAAGTCCTTCCTCCACCTGCTCCGTGTTGGCACAGGACTTCGATCGCTTCGGTGAGATAATGCTGAGAGGAGAGATTTCCAGAGAAACTGGCTGCATTTTTCACCAGAATTTGGATTTCAGCTTGACTCCAGAATGAGGAAGAAATAAACTGGTGATATAATTAAGTGAATCATGGGCATTTTGTTTTGCAGCTGTTTCCTGTCTGATGAGTGTTTGAGACGTTTTCCTCTTAGATCAGATCTTTCCCGTGTGCACGGTTTGAGCAGCTTCTGCATTTAGTTTCAGTGCCAACATCTGTGGAGGATCACAAGAAGCTCCGTTTAATATCAAGACGCAATGATTGTTTAAACAATGCCAAGCATACGACTGCAGAAGAAGACCACCTGTGCTTCAGGTGAGTTTCACTGTGATGTGTGATGCTGCCTTCAAACACCAAGGTTGGTCCTAGTGTGCCTGAAAGCAGCGGTAACAGGAAGTTTAAAGATGCATGTCAGATGAGCCTCGCAGAGAAGACCCTGCTCATGGTTGATGCTTCTGCCTCATCTCTGATTGTGGATATATGGAGATCCTTTTTCTCTGCACAGAGCCTCGAACACGAGAAGATGAAGAAATCATCGAGCCCACAGTTCCTGAACAGAGACGCTGGGAGACGGTACAGGGTGGAAACAGTCACTGTAGTGACAGTCAGAGGTGTGAGCGGCTGCTTCAGACTGCATATGTAAACTGAAGTGTGGGTGCAGGCAGCACCTGCTCTGCTGGGCTGTAGGATCTGCAGCTGCATCCCATAAAACACAGTGACTGCATCATGTAGGAGCAGGTGATGGGTACCGATTTATAAATAACTGGACATGAATAATGAATATTATGCTGCAGCATATTTATAACTAACTCGGCAGTAATAAATATCACATTTACATGAAACGTAAATGTGAGCTCAGAGGTCAAATGTCATCAGTTCCTAAATGCTGCCGATACAAACAAAGTCAGCAGAATTTGACCTCCTGGAGGTCACTGACAGCGAACAGATCTGTGTGATGGTGCCGCCACTCCTCCACCTGCCCCCTGATGTAGGCAGTTTGTTGGACCTGACCGTCTTTAAGTCTGGGATCGAAACTTATGACAGAACCTGAAATATTCTTTGCTCTCCTTTAATTTCAACAGGAAGTGCGCCACACTCCAATCTCACTGTACATCCTGTATAATGACATAAAGGCGTTCTATTCCATTGAGCCCGGGGCTTTAATAAAAGCGTCTTGTTTTGTCTTGCATATCGACATTTTTTCTCCTCCTTTTGCAATCTGTGTGGGCTGGAAACTATGTGCACCTACACTCCCAACAAGCACATTAAAACGTCCGTCAATTACCGTGAGTGCGCCCCACGTGCACGCAACACGTGCTGCAAACAAAGAGGCAGCACAGATTGTCATCAGCTCTGCTGTAAAGTGAATTCACCTGTAAAAATGTCCCGCTTGTCCTCAGGGTCTGCCTTTCATTGCAGTGATGCAATCCACACCCACATTAAACAAAGCAGGGCAGTTGGTGCTTGTTCACCTCAGACATTCTGGTATGTGGACCGTCTCGCATGCAGGGCGCCGGCACCTGCCTTCAGAAGGCACAGCAGGCTGTCTGTGGATGCACAGAAGGAGTTCACGGAGGAACCGCTGGACGGCACAGAGAACGATATCATAACGTCCTCATGCTGCGATACATTCAGAATTCACTGCTTGCTCTGTTATCGTTCTGCTTTCTCTCAGTTTGAGTCTCAGCAGAGATCTAAAAAGTGACACTCACTTCCTGCGTGCTTCAAATATCTGCGGTTGGTTTCAACTGCTTTGGTTCTACCCTGATCTGTGGCAGGAAAAATCAGAAGAACTTTATTCATCTGAAGCATCTGAAGCATCTGAAATATTGTTCTGCCACAGCACCAGGACACCATTAGTGTGACATCACCCAGACATGTTTGTACTCACCGAAAGCTAAACCTGAGTCACTGACAGCCACTTCCAAAGTAAAAGACCATGTTTGGATAAAGAATTGCCTGTTTGACTCCTGTCCTTGTGATCTGCAGGCTGACAGAGGATGTGGAGATATGACAGAGAGCGCAGAACTCCTCCGAAAATGAAATAATACTGCAGGACGTGCCTTGATTTTGTGCAATCATTTGATTAATCTGAGCCCTTGTTGTAAAATGTGAAATGGCTGGGAGATGTGTCACCGAGAGTTTCACCTTTCTCTCTCAGCAGCGTGAGAGATTCCTGAACACTCACGCTCAGACTCTACTGTACCAGTGTTTCCAAACATGGCAGACAGTGAGGCACGCCGCGGGCCGTCTGATGAGGTGTTCACCAGCGGCAAAACTGACTGAAATGCCCTCATAGAGAAATGACTCGCAGCCAGAGTCCAGCCCGCTGCCACATACGCAGTGATCTGTATCCAGAAACATGTGTAACGTATGCACTATGAAGGGTTTGAAAGCGAGGAGTCTTTTATGGAAAGGTTTGGGTTGATTGTGAAGACTCGGGCATTGTGTCAGAGACGATGGTGAAGAACTGGGAAGGTGAGCAGCCAGAGAGCTGCTTTTATCTAAGAAGCCAGAAGTCTAATTGAATTTGTTTGATAGGAATTACATAGCAGACACGATCAACCCACACGAGTCAGAAACCTACCATTATTCCAGTTTGGTGGTGGTTAGCACCGCTGCCTCACAGCAGGAAGGTGCTGCTTTGAATCCACCTGGGCCAGGGTCTGTGTGTGTGTTTGCATGTTCCCCCCGTGTCTGCATGGGTTCTCCGGGTTCTCCGGTTTTCTCCCACAGTCCAAAGACATGCAGTCAGTGGGGTTAGGTTACCTGCTGATTCTAAACTGCTCACAGGTGTGAATGGTTGTCTGTGTTGGGCCTGAGATAGGCTGTGAACTTCAGATTCATCCCTCAGGATGAGACTGTCCATCCGAGGCATCCGAGGGGGAAGAAACCTGAAACCCTGCTCCACTCACCAGGTTTGTCTCCCAGTGATTTCCTCCAGTTCCTCTACGAGAAAATCCAGCTGAAGGATCGGGACTATGGGGGATTAGAAAGACAGGGATTTGGAAGCTGTGTGGAAATGCAGGAGATGATCCCGAAGAGAAAAACACCTCAAAAGTCAGGAAAGGTTGTGTTTTTATGGGCCCCGAGCTTTTAGATGAAACCATCAATATGTCATATGTTATATGTGCTGATGCACTGTGGACTGATTTTGTGCTCAGGAGTGATGATTTGTTGTTCCATGTAATCATGTTAATCACGGTTTCATTAATGCATGAAGATCGAGTGGGTTTTAATATTTTTCTATAAGTGACACTCTGCTGAAGGTCGACTCTTGGTGTTGAATATAGTGTCAAATTATAATAATAATGCATAAATGGAAACATCGAGGACAAGAAATGATCATTACACACATGTATGGTTGCTTTTAGTGTTGTTGTATCGGCTCCTTCATTGTTGATGGATGACGATGCGCTCTATCGCTGGTCCATATATTCCACCCTGCTGTTCTGGCTTTTAGTGCTGAGTCAATACAAACATGCAGAAGTTCCTCCGAAAAATATTTTTTCACAATAAAAAAAAAAGACTTCATTCACTGAGGTTGTGTAATAAGCATGTACGTGCAGTTTCATCAGTGAAAGTCGCCTCGGGCGGGAGCGATTTCCCAGGAACCGCATGATTCAGTCAGAATTTGGGTTTGGTTGTTTGGTTCTGCTTCACTGTACAGGTGTGATGGCAGCCACAGCTTTAACCACAATTTACCAGCTTATTAATTAAAAAGAAGCAAAAACCATTCGTCAGTGTTTCAGCAGCTTGATGCGTGTCTGAAGGTGCCGTATGGTGTAAAACCTAAAATAACCCAAGAGCACGATGCTGGGTGGATGGAGAGGGAGCAAAGCTTGAGACAGCCGGTGTGTCGTCATCCAGCTGCAGATGCTTCACTTTTCCTTGTTATATTTGCCGACCTCACTAACCGTCTGCAGCAGCTTCCTTTTGTCCTGGACTGCCCTCTGAGAGCTCGTCACACTGACTGATGATTCAGTGACTGATGGGCGCTCTCCGTCTCCTAAAACACGGCTGACTGCACCTGCATTTCAAATCACTTTACATGGCATCTTCTTTTTATTATTATATTAGGGGAAAATCACTTTAATGTGTTTCCACAAACACAAATAAGCCATGCAGTGGCTCAACCTGTCCTCATTTTAGATCAGCAGTGGTTATTTCTGTCATGTAGCGCTGTGAGGCGGGCAGGATAGGAGCCCAGGGCAGGACTAAAGGACAGGATTAAACTTTAAACACCAGCTTTATCTGAGTGGGAAAACTCAGGACAGAACCGGACGAAGCCAGCCGGACAAAATACAAACGCACTTGGAGACAAACACGGAGAAACAGAAGCGAGGGAAACGCAGACAATAAATACACATCAGGGCAATCAGGGAAATAGGACACAGCAGGGAGCGCAGCTGAACTGAATCTGGCTAACAAGCAAAACTGAACCGACCAAAGCTAACAAAGTAAAACAGGAAACAGGAAACAGGCAGACACGGACACATGAACGCGTGCTCGACACAGAGAGCTGTAATAGGGGAATAAAACAAACACGAGACTCAAATAACTAAACCGAGCCCAGAACTGAAACTCTCAAACATACTCAAATGGAAACAAGAAACCAAACCCAGGATCAAAACTCAAACACACTGGGTCCTAGAACCAGGACCAGGACAGCTGAGCTCACTTCAGTCTTTCCAGTGAAAGTTTGTATAACAGTCACGTCAACGAGCTTTATTTTATTCAGCAAAGACGAAGAACCCCGGCAGGACCGGGCTGAGTGAGGAGCAGCCGAGCCCTGAAGACACACAAAGGGAGCACAGAGAGACCACGAGCGCACAAACAGGACAAACTGGATGCAGATAAAAGCCTGGGTGAGGTAACGTAACACCTGGGTCTCCCGAGCCTCGCCCGGCTGGTTTCACAGGAAATGACGGATCCTGTTTCAGACCCTTTTTCTTCTCAGGATTTCTGCCTGCTGCAACGTTAACTGGCCAAACTTCAGCCTCACAGGTGGCTGACTGAAAACGTGAAAGCATGTTTTTAAAGTTTGGAGGGTTTGAGTGCACGTTCAGACTGTGTGATGTTCCCGATACAGCAACGATCCAAGGAGTCGTTCCGCGTTCGCTCGGGTCGCCGAAGGAGTCGATGTGAGGGTCTATGTGCTAAATAATGGTGTGAGCATTTAAAACCTGCAGAGTGAAAGTCGTTGCAGGGCAGGAAACTTCCCTCTAAGGTGGCCTGGATTCGTCACGTTGTTTCCAACTCTGCTCCCACACATTTAAATCTTCGGCTCGTGTTTTATTTCCGTCTGAGGGCTAAAATGAGCTCACAGCTTCGTCTGCTGTCTGAACTCTTCCACAGTTTACATAGTTCCACTTTTACTGTAAAAGATGACCCAGCAAGCATAAACCAGTCTTTCCTTCTTTAAACAAGCAGGTTTAGTTGGACTTTTGTTTGCATTGCCAACCACATGCTTCTGTTATTGCGTGTTCTCTCTCTCATTGTGCTTTCTTTGTTTCTGACCCCTCAAACCACCAAGGGATCGCGGACCCGATCACTCACCACACTCCTCACTTTACCCGTCATTTTCCCCAATCACATGGCGCTCAGACTGACCATGTGGGTCACTGTGGTGCAGTGATGCTGATCAAAGACTCTCCTAATTGACACTGCTCCCCCGTTACTGGCTGGCTGCCATGTGAACCGGCCTACGTGCCGAACGGGGCAACGTCCAGGCGACAGCCGGCTGCAGGGGGAGGAGGGGGTGCATTAGCGCGCGACCCCTTTTACTGTAGCTCTATCAACAAAATTACGAATTCAAAGGATAATTCCAGTTTATTTCAGCTCAGCCTGTTTCCCATGAATGGGTCTGTTGTGACTACTGTACTGCTGACTTTGCGATCGTCACCTCCTGTCTAGAAAATTTGGGGATTCCGGCATCGGGGCGTCCTAAAGCTACGCACACGGCTTCTGGCATCACTTTTGTCTGCTTAATCCCACAAATCCATCTTTTCAGGGCGGCATCGCAGCATAAAGTAGACATATTTGATCCTTCTTGTACATTAGTTCAGACGCATTTGCCCCAAAAGTCAGCCTGCTACAAAGTTTCAGTGTATATTTTTGATAAATACTGTTTTGCAGAATATATAGTGAAGTTCTGTCTAATTAGCCCGACTCTCGTACCCTGTTTCTGGTCAAATCAATGTAAAAACAGCTTAAAGACCTTTGAGGTCCATAAATTAGGGTCAGTCTGTCCTTGTGGGTTGAGGAGAAGTGGAGGGTTCACAGAGAGATGCTGGGTCAGCCAGAAATGTGATGCTTTTCACAGTTACCCACATCATTCAGAAGGAGCCAGCTATTCCACATCGCTAACCCCCAGACTCATTTAAGCTGCTGTGTCATCGGTTTGATTTTTCCTCTCTTTTCCAGTAACTGCTGGACTGAGATCAGCAGCTGGAAAATTCCAGAGTTCTCTGCGTTTGAGGAAGTTCAGTCATTCACTCTGACCAAAGAGTTCCAGCCATGAAAACAGCTTAAAGTTCATGAAAACAGTTCACGAGCCGGATTGGCAGGAAATGATGACAGTTCAGAAGAAATTATGACCGCGTTCATCTTAAAACACTGAGAGCTGTGAAGCGCCGTGCTTCAGTTGTCCACGGTGCCGTTACAGGAAGATCTGCGCAAAGCTCCGCGATGACAGATCCAATAATTAAAAGAAAATCAAACAAACAAAAACTATCTCTACAGCTCATGAGGCAGGTTTGCACGCTGGTGCCGCTTCCTCTCTTCACAAACTGTTGTGTGAAATCAGCTGCACGAGCGGGTGGTGCCTAAGAATGGAGGGAGACGCGACCTTCTATCTGCAAATGAATTTCTGCAGATGAAAGTAGGGAAGGCTCCACGCTAAAGGCTTAAACATGCCAGTTAGTCATTAACCTACCTGAAAATAGGTCATGCCAGTATTAAAGTACTCTTGTATTACGTGGTTTCGTCAGCAGAGCCAGAGAACTTGTGCAACACGATGGAATTTTTTTTAGAATATGTGTGAGTAAAGAATTTCAAAGTAATCCAGCAGTTTCAGTTTGGCTCTGTGGCTCAGACACTTTTCTGTTACTTCCTCTTCCCGACTCAGATTTCAACGTCTGCAGAGGCCTGTGCACCGATTTCAAACCCTGGCGCACGCTCTCGTTGCGCCCCTTATTTTGAGCTGTGAAGTATCAAATAAGTCCGACGCTTCGAGGACAAGCTCTGAGATTTTTGACTGTTCAGCTTGTACCAAATATGTCTGCTCAGTTTTAAGTGCAAGCGGTGAACTTCTTTTGTTGCCGCCGTCTCGTTAAAGTGACTGTTTATACAGACATATTTTGGTCTTGTCCCAAATCAAAGCAGATGGGATCTCAGGTTTATGCAGTGTTATTTTCAGAGATATTAATTTGATTATGTCAGATATGAAAAGGAGAAGCTGGGGTGGAGGTCGGTTTAAAAGCAGCTATGAGAAGTAAGCTTGTTAAATAGTGCACCCTCGGTGAGATTTACAGCGAACAGAACAGTTCAGCCTCAGCTGAACTGTTCTGTGAGGACCCTCCTGCATGGCAGCAAAATCTGGATGCTTGCATGACATGTGCTGCCGCTGACATACACATGGCAGGATGAGGTGCTAAACCACACGATCCTGTAGAAAGAGGGAATACCCAGCAAGTACCCTCTGCTGAAACAGTGGTGTGCTAGTGCAAACAGATGACGGCTGTGCTTCCAAGGATCCCCTCTGTGGAGCTGGCATGGGGGAAATGTGCCACAGGCAGACCCGGCTATGGTGCAAAGATGTCTGCAAGAGGGATTTGAAAGCACTGGGCATCAAGCTGAACAGCTGGGCTTTCTGTGGCCTCCAAATGAGCAACTAGGAGGGTGAAAGAGAGGTGATGGGCCACAGATGGCTTTCCATGGGAAAGCAGAAAAAGGAAGGCGCCATGAGGCGAGTGTTGGTGTGATTTGGAGCTATAAAGACTGTTTCCTTACTCTGACTAGCAGGAACATGCTTTAGCAGCCTGTTTACTTATTCATTTATTTGACTGACGGGATGTCAGGCTTCAAGAAAGGGGGGGGGGGTCAGTCTTGGCGCCATTGGAGATGTTGCAGCCAAGATAAGTAAACTGCTGCTCGGATTTAAGTAGACTGATTTATGGTGATGTGGGGCGGGTGGGAAGGTCTTCTTTAGGCTGTTTTTCAGGTCAAAGAGTTGGGCAGCCTCCGCGGAGCAGGCCATGATGCTGCAAGGCTGGCTCTGTGTGGGCAACAAGAGCAGCATCATCGGCAAACAAAAGTTCTCGAATGAGGTGCTCCATCGTCTTGGTGCGTGCTTGCAGGTGCCTTAGGTTGAACAAGCTGCCGTCATTGCCATAGGGAATAGCTATGTCACCCCCTTCGCCCAATGGTTCCATGGCCTGACGCAGCATCGTGCTGAAGAAAATGGAAAACAGCGCTGACACGAGAACACAGCCCTGTTTGATGTCGTGCAGGATGGAAAAGGGCTTTGAGAGCTCGATGTCCCATCTGTCCTTTGTGGAGCTGCATGATCATCCTCAAGAATTTTTAGTGGGCAGCCTACTCCATGATCTGCCTGCTCATGGTGTCGAAGGCTTTGGTCCAAAAAGGTCAGGTACAGGCCCTTGTTCTGCTCACGACACTTTTCCAGAAGCTGTCTGAGGACAAACGCCGTGCCGGTCGTGCCCGTGTTTGCTCTGAACCACACTGACTTTCTGTAGATTTCCTTTGGGGATGGATGAGACCAGTCTGATTTTGCCTGCAATGGAAAGTAAGGCGATCCCCGACAGTGTGAACAGTCTGACTTTTCATCTTTGTTCTTGTACAACATCACCATTGGACATGGAAAGATTTCCTTCATGCTGTGCACAAAGGGGCTTTATGGTGGAGTGCAGTGTGTGGAGAACTAGGCCCACCCTTTAAACCTGAGGCTCGTCAAACCATCACCTAGCACGCTAGGACAATGGCATTGAATACCCAGATGGAGAGTAATGAAGTACAACATCAGACCACCTGCGGGACCCCCAACTCCAGAGTTATCCCTTTAATGGGTATAGCTGCAAGGCAGCGGAGGCTTGAAATCCTTCTCCTAGATGAGCAGCTGTCCAAGGCTATCGAGCCCCGTCTGCCCAAAGCACGCTGGTATAGGTGCCAGCAGCCCGCCGTCGCCCCTTCTCCTGTCAGTAAAAACGGTTCCGCCGGGCTCACAGGCTGAGCCACTCGTGAAGGCCAGGAGATGGACTGGGTTGTCAGAGCCTGTTACAGATGCATGTCACAGGAGCATTTAGTGGGTAGTGGGAGCTTATCCCGACTACCACCTCCGGCTATGAACACCTCGGAATAGCAGTTACCCATTTGTGCTGTTTGACTGCATCCCCTTCATGACATTAATAATGTATGGTGGAGAGTGTCAACTATTTAAATGTGACACAAAGCGATCCTTTAAACCTCTGTGTGTGCACGTAGGCTGTGAAACCCGTCTCACTGTTTCTGCTGTCACTCTGAACGTGCTTCTCGGTCTCACCTGACCACAAGACCCTCCCGTACAATCGTGCAGCTCTTCTCGGCTTCTTGGTAAACTCTAATTTGGCCCTCTTGTGTCTGTTGCTCACTAATGACTGCCATCTTGGTGTTTTAGCTACTATCAACACACTTATGGGTTTGCAGATTGCAGATAGCTTTCAGAGGCTTTCCCCAACAGGAAAAACTTGACAGTCCATGAGGTAATCCTGATCATGAATGAAAAGAGACATTCATACTCAAATGTGCAAAAACCCCCAGGAAGAAAACCAGGAAGAGAAGAATGTGTTTTGCATGCATCCTTAATAGAATTACTGTCTGTTTCCATTAGTTCAGGTGTATTAATACACCCACAGACACCCACTGACATCAACACGCACAGCAAAGATTTGACATTTGCCAAAACTTTGAAAAATTAGGTCATCGTGGAATCGCCAACAAATGTGGTTCATCTAATGGCCACGTGATGCTGGCACAACAGTGAGTGAGCCCCTGTAGAGCCGCATGTTAAAATGCTCGTCGTCACCTTACAGCAGAAATAAATGTGCGCTCGGCCTGGTACGAAGCAGTTCTTTTGGGGTCTTTTCGGACACGTCTCCACCACCGACAAATATCAGATTTAATGTCAGAGAAACAAACGCTGAGAAAAGTCCCGTAACCTGAAGCCAGGCTGAAATGTGGCCCAGCCTGTTCAGCGGAGAGTTATCTGCTGCTCTCAGTTTCAAAATAGACGCTTATCTGATCACCTGATAAACGATGCTGTTTGCCTCCATTGTACTGCGGGCATGTGTCCTCGAGTGCCATTTTACAAACATGCCAACAGGCTGCCAAAGTGTCAGCGTTCGGCTGATTGGCAGCTTCACCTTCATGAAGCCGTTTTTCAGTTGACGAGCTTGTAAAATTTTCCACGTGGTGACAAGTTTTTGTTAGTTGGAAAGATTAAAGGTAGCTGAGAGCAGGTTATGTCATGGTGAGCTGCCATGGGCCCAGAGCACGTCACTGAAGGAAAACGCAGTTTTCACACTATAGCGCCATCATGTAATTGTTCCCACTAGGTGGCGCTCTTACTGATGCTGAATACCAGCGTGTAAATGTATTCAGGGCGAGGATGAGTAATTTGGGGCAGACTGGACATTTTATATTTCAGTTATAGCCAATTTTTGCTTTATGGCGGCACATTGAAACTGTGCTAAAATTGCATGTTGGTTTCAGGGCGCGGCTGCAGGAGGCTTTTTGTGCATCTTGTGATCTATGTGCAAAATTTCATGCATACGCAGTAGTGGTGCTCCTCTTTTGCAGTTTTATAGGCGGTGCTATGGAGTCATTTTGCCCCCTCCATGTACAAGTATTACACTTTTCATCAGTCCTCACACAAGTTCTTGAGCATGCTTAGGCCCTCAAATAGGTGATTAATCAGCGCCTGGGCTCTAAAAATCATCATCAGCGAACAAAAGAAAAACAATATGTCAGCAGAACCAGCACAGACTCACTAACATGAAGACAACAAAGCACAGACAGGGTCACCGGATACTGAACGTGGGGCACCTTCCTGAAGTCTGAAACGTTGATTGATCTGAGTGGGCTCAAAGTCTGCAGGGTAAAGGTTTGGTAAAGGACAAATGCAAGTGTACATCTTCCCCAGCATAAACGGAAGCTCTCTTTTTATGGTCTTATGATATAGTCTTTGCACACGTGCATTTCCACTGCGTTACCTGTTAAGCAGGTGCTCTTCTGTCTGGTGAGCTGCTTTGGTAAACTGCATCCGTTGTCTCGATGTGTAGTGCAGGGTGAGAATCATAGAATGATGCAGGTACCCAACTTTGCTGGGTTGGATCGACCTCCTCACACCACAAACACCCCCCCCCCCCCCTCACATACACCTGCCGTCAGGAGGGGTTCCAGCTTTGGTCTATCAGTTACTGTTGAACTGCCTCACTAGTGTGTGTGTGTGTGTGTGTGTGTGTGTGTGTGTTTCTGGAGCCATCTGTGGTGTGATGACTTGTTTCAAGTTTCTTTGTGTTAATTTATAAACAGTCTGAGAAAATATCTCATGACTTAAGTCTCCTAGATTAATTTTAGTTTTGTGGATATTACTACACACACACACACACACACACACACACACACACACCGATTGGATGAGTGGAAGGAGATGCCTGGATGAGTGGAAACTTCCTGCCACAGCTATGCATTGTTATTCTATCACAGGAATGCTCATCAGGGAGCCCTCGGGCCGATTTCAACCAAGGTTCAAAAACATGTTAATTTCAAGACACCCGAAACCAGATGCAACACCGAGATAAGACGTTGCATCACTTTGAAACCTCACTGAAAAAATTCGGCTCTGTGCCAGTTCACTGTCATCCTCACAGATCTGTTTGTTTACCTTTGATCGAAATTGGAAGAAGAAACAAAAAAAAAGCTGCAACATTCCAACAGTTTGTTTAACTGTGGTCTGAGTCGTCTCTGATCAGTGTGACACTCTGTGAGAACCAAGAGAACAAAGACACACACATGCCCGTGCACTCACCTGTACACACCTGCAGAAAATATTTAGTTAAATTTAAGACAGCTGTGAATCACAATCACAGAAGACACACACACACACACACACACACACACACACACACACACACACACACACACACACACACACACACACACA
>JAVDPK010000386.1:12259-26806 GCA_034780415.1 Cichlasoma orientale
TCTCGAGACCGGTCTCGAGACCAAGACCGGTCTCGAGTACTACAACACTGGCAGGAACACAGTAAACACACTGTGTGTTCTCAGCACTGACATTGACACAGCTTACAGGCTGAGCATTTATTCTGTTAACTCCCAAATTTCTGTTTAGATCGCTGCTGATGTTTCACTCTTCACAGCCTGCGTTTGTTTCCTTTGTCTTTATCATGCTTGTGTCTGTCAGTGTGCGGAGTTTGTTCCTGAGTCTGAATCATCTCTCCACCTGCTAGCCTCTCTCTCTGCAGGCCAATAAATTACACAGAGGAGTCGTGTTTATAGAAGTAAACAAGTGAAAGGCTGCTGCGGGATCAGAGCTCGGTGCAAACAGCAGCTGATCAAAAGTGAATTGTGTTTCTGATGCTGCTGAATAACAATGATGAACTCAATGTGAACGTTGCAGGTGGTTCTGACGGAGGCAGGAGGGTAGGAACCAGAGACCTGTGCACGGAGATGCCGTGTGCTTGTGAGACTTGTTCTGACCCATTCAGACATAAAAAGGCAGTTTTCACTGTTATGAAAGTGTATCATAAATACACTCCTAGCATGTGTAAGAAAGCAAACAGCTTGATAACCAGTGTAAGATTGAGTGAGTTCTCATCAGTTGTAATTGTGTATGTTCCTCAGTGATGTGTCACTGCTAACAGGGAGGCAGTAACTTCAGGGAGGAGGCAACAGGCTGTCAGGGTACCAAAGTGAGGACGCATCAATCACTGATGGAACGACAGGCGGACGTCTCTGTTTTCGTGTCCCTTTCTTACTCTTTCTGCTGCTGCCGCTGTCTCCAGGGTCCGCGGCCGAGGAGCGATCCATGGCTCAGTAATAGCCTGAACCCAGGGGACAGCAGCTCTGTGGCCTCGGTAAGAGACTATCAACACAGGCACACCTTCACACCCGGTCACGCACAGACAGTCATGAGAGCGCCGCGCACACACAGGTTTGACTAATATGAGCTCCCGCAGGCTGTGACACCACCATCGTCTGCCAACACAGCCTCTCTTTTCCTTTTTCCTCATGTTGTGACACATGCAGTAGTTGAAATTAATATCCCTCCTGTCTGCTTTCCAAGCCTCTGAAACACCATTTCATCTGGGGGTGACTCAGAAAGTTGGGATTCATTCACTAGCGCTTTGAACAAGAAAGAAACCGACTGTTGGAGCGGCCTAAAGACACCCAACCCTCAGAAAACCTTTAAAATGCACGAGGTTAGCCAAACTGACCACACACCAGCAGCACTCTGTGGCTCTCTTTATGTTAAAGCACTTTTTATGACGCTGTCAGAGTCACGCCTCCTGAAACTGAGGGGACCGTAAACGAGAGCCGATTGCAGTAAAGACTCTCACATTAAGCTGAAATTAATCAGGTGAATATTGTTTTGATCTCAGTCCTGTTTTCATTTATGATTTTATTCATTCAAACTAAATCCTGATTCAAAGCTCCCATTTTCCTGTGTCTGGGACCAACACCGAGAGTCCGTGAGGTCGTGACCCCTCGTGACCAAAGGTTTGGTCTCCTCCCATTCTCGAGGCATTTCTCTGTTATTGAGCATGCATCAAAACATTTTAAAAATGAATGTAACATAACACAAACTCATTAGATCCTGTTAAAAGTAACAAAGAATCACTAACGAGCTTTTCACTTTATACACTCATCAAACACTGTGAACAATAAAATATCAAAGGATACGCAGCGCAGGAAGGATTTCCCTTCAGAGGTGATGAGGGAGGTTCAGCGGCTGTGTTCGGTTATAAAAGATGAACAATTATACCAGCCCCTTATTTTTGGTCGCACCTGTGGCAGACGATAGACAATATGCTTCTGTTTCCATTTCTGTAAATGAATAACCAAAGAAGTGAAGCCTGTCCCATCTACCACCCAGTGAGAGACCAGGCCATCACACCAGTGACACACAGAGACAGACGACTGTTCGCACCTCTGCCAATCTAGAGCCGCTAATTAATGTGAACTACAGTCTGTGGCAGGAAGGTGGAGCACCAGCAGGTCCGGGCTGAAACTCAAGCACAGCTCATCAGCTAATATTAAGACACAAACGACCCTAAAATAGGCTTTTAATCTTTGTGGCTGTGAGTCAATAAATCTGGAGGTGAAATGAAAATAACGCTGGAGATGTGTTACGTGTGCCTGAGCCACTCGGTCACCGGGACCCTCCACCTTATTGAATATTTTGGAAGCTGCGTGACTCACACATGTCCCCGCTGATGGTGCCAAACCCACACAGCAGACACACTTCTGCAGGTTGTTTGTCTTTAGTCTGGTTTTAGCAGTAAAATTAATAATCGGTTGAATTGAGGTCAGGTTACTGACTCAGCCAGATGAGACCACCCCACTGTCTGGGCATCAAAGAAATCCTTGGCAGGCGCGCCTGTTTGTTAGAAAGATTCATGTGCTGATGCACTGACCTGATACTGTATGAAAGGCTGTGCTCTTAATTAAAACGCTTCTTTTGCCGTTTCAGCCATCCACAAACTGGGATCATGCAGATTAAACCGTCATGGTGCTCGTTTTCCTACGGCGCTCTCGTTTTGTCTTGTTGGGGGTCAAAGATTTGGGTGTTTCCTGCCAGAGTTTCCTAATCTGCTCGTTACGTCTGAGATCAGTTCCGGGTCCAAATGCTCCGTCAGTCCCCAAAAGCAAACACTGAGGGAAACATCACTTTAAAACAGTCCAAATTATTTCAGCAGTGTGGAAGAAGGTGGATTAAACTGTTCTCCATTAAAGTTCATGTTGAGGGTCCCTGAAACAAATGTCATCATATGGCAGAGGAGGAGGATCATCTGGGAGGAGCCATCCACAGCACAAGTTCATGTTCCTGCATGGTTTGGATTAAAGCCCTGATCCTCAGCTACGCACTGCTGCAGATGAATAGTGCAGATAAAAAAATGACAACTGAACCTTCTGGGGGGCTCGTGAGCCTCCTCAGCCCCGACTGAGGATACCTGAGGATACCTGAGGATACCTGAGGATATCTTCCAGGCTTCACACAGCTCCCTGTGCTTTCACCAAACTTTCCCCTCTGCCAGTCGCACTCGCCAACATCCGGGAGAGACTTGGATACCCAAAGTAGGTGTACTTTCCCTTTACTCCAGGTACGTTCTAATGCACAGAGCTGACTGTCCTAATACTTTATGACTGTAAACTAAAGACACACATATTACTAATACTAATTACTAATAATGAAAAAGTATCTGCCCCCTCCCTGATTTCTTGGCATGTTTGTCACACTAATTTTAATATTGCACAAAGATAACCCACACAGGGAGAAAACAGTGGGAACCTTCCCAGGAGCTACCAAAATTACTCCAAGAGCATGAAGGACTCATCCAGGAGGTCAGAAGAATCCAGAACAGCATTGAAAGAACTGCAGGCCTCAGTTGGCTCAGTGAAGGTCAGAGTTCATGATTCAGCACTCGGACAGAGACAGAAATGGCCTCCATGGGAGAGCTCCAACCTAACCGCTAACACTGCATCACTTCCTTCATATAAATCCTTCCTTTGAATCACGCGTTCTTGGAGCACTCCTGTTATACTGACTCAGTTCATCTTTGTCTAATATTAAAATGAGTTTGAAACATGTGCGTGTGACAGACATGTAGGAGGAGGCAGATACGTTTTCACAGCACTGTGCATCTATATATTTTTACCCTCTGTCAGGGCTGAGGCTACGCTGCCTAACAACAGGAGGCAGTTCTGCTTGAGTAACAGCGCTTCTTTCTCACCTCTATAACATCTGAGGGGACAAAAATCAACACTCATGCTGCCGCTCTCACTCTGGAGAGTGCTCACATGTAACAGGAGAGCTGAGGACACCAGCTCAGGAGGGTCTTTGTGTTCTGTCACAGAGCATACAGGCTTTCAACCAAATGGAAAAATAGATCGAGGTGTGCAGCAAATGGTGCAGGCATTAAAAAAAAAGATAACATTTTACCTGATCTCCATCTTTCCGTACCGGCACGGCATCCGCTGCTGGAGGGGCAGAGAGAACAAGAGAGAGAGAGAATGCATTATCAGGTGCTTCAGTAGCTACAGGTATGAAGCCACATGCAGAACACAGAACTATCAGGCTAAGCCGCCTGCGATAGGAGAAGGTGAGCGAGGTGAGGCTGCAGGGAGGGAGAAACAGAGAGAGGGAGGAGGAGGAGGAGGTAACACTGTCACACTGAAGCAGCCTTCGGCCTGCTCGCTGTGGAGGAATGACATCGCTGTCCAGTATTTCTCTCTCTCTCACACACACACACACTCAGGCACAAACACACCGAGCTAAAATTAGATTAATTATCCACGCCAAGCTTTGGCACGCAGAGGGCACAACCAGTGTGAGTCACGGAGGCCAGAGATGACTCTGAAATATCTGAGGGTGATAAAAGTGGGAGCCATTCTCAGTTATTATCGCAGTAATGTTAATAATTTAGTGCTAATAAAAACAGGGAGCCCTTTTCTGTGACGGAGCAGGACCGTGAGGATCGCTGACTCACCGCTTCTCTTGCTTTCCTCGATGACCTTGAGCGTGACCTTAACAGTAAATCCAACAATCCAGTGAAGCGATCCATGCAGCGGCTCATGCATGGGAGCTAGCATCGGCAAAAACACACAAACAGACTGTCCCGCACTACTTTATTACACGGCTGCATGTGCTGTGCAACAGAGCGGCATTAATACGCTGCAGTACTGGGCAAAAGTCTTGTGCCACCCCTTGTTTCTTTATATTTTGCTTGGAAAATGGGAAATAGGTTAGCATATAGTTCTCCAGAAGGACATTTAGAGCTCTTTTTTGGATGCTTTTACCGCAGCGGCAGTGTGTTTGGGATCAGCGTCATGCTGAAAAATGAAGCTGTTCTCAGATCAGATGCTTTGCAGAGGATCCTGCATCGTGGATCAGAATCTGACCCCAAACCCCGACAGTGTGTTTTACAGGTGACGCTCACTGTTGGACCTCTCCTGACCTCCACACGTACCGATGATTTGAACCCAAAGTTTTACATTTGGGTCCATCAGACCTGCTGCCGCTGACTTCAGTGCAGTCAGTGTAACGTGGCAGGCCTCAGCCTGTCCTCCCTGTTTCCTGACAGCCGCTCTTCCACTGAGAGCATCTCTGATGAGGCTTCAGCAGATGGATCAGCTGAAGGTCCAGATGGTCTCTCAGGTCCTGTCAGGTCTTTGCTGGATTTCCTCCTGTTTCCTAAGGACGTGACTTTCAGATCTGGATCATCTACTGTAGAGCGTGTTTTTTAAGGCCTGCCACTTTTCTCCTTCACTCGTCCAGTTTCCTCAGATTTTTTAAGGACACGCGGCACATCGTGCTGAGATATGGCAGGTTTTCAGCTGATAGCTCTTTAAGAGTCGCCTTTATGTCAGACTGTGTTATCTTTGGCAATTTTCATAGCTTCAGTGAAAGAAATGGGAACAAATGACTGCTCATACCAAAGCATCTAAAGATACAACTTAAAATTGGTTCTTTGCTAAGTTGTCTGTTAAGTGTAATCACAACAGTGGTTCTTCCCTTTGGTTAGGAGCCTTTTCTATGCTTGAATGATTCCTAGGTCAGAGTTCAGAGGCTTAAACAAAAGAAGTACGGTCAGGTACAAAGACTGGACTGAAAGGGAGTGAAAATCCTTCAGGAAGCCTGGAAGCTGTTGCTCAGATCCACTTTAAAAAAATACATCTGGCTGCTTGGAAGCAAAATACAAAGAAATGACAGGTGACTGGAGACGTTGGCCCAGTACTGCACTGTAGCTGAGGTTTGCCAGCTCATAGTGATTATAATGAGCAGAGGAGGAGAATACTGCAGTAATACGAGTCTAATGGTGGATTTATACCAAGTGTGCTCATCCTGCAGGTGAGGCTGTGACTTCACAGTATTTTCTCTGGAAGTTTTACCACCTTCAGCTGACAAAAAGGCAGACACAGATATGAGGCAGAGACAGCAGACACGGATCGGGAAGCTCTCGAGCTGTAAATCATGGAAGCGGGAATATGAATAGCTCTTTCCAGGAAGCTGTCCTTGATGCTCCTGTTATGATTCAGGAGCCTTGGGAGGGCTGTCAGCTAATGTGGTTCACCTGGTCATCCAGTGCCCTGAAGCCTGGACAGCTTCGCTCTAACATCAAGCTTTCTCCCTTTCATATCTAAGCACACTTCACTCTACAATCAGCAACCAATATGCTATTAAAAAATGAATTTACACATTTCTGTAAGGCGGGACATTTCCCCAGAGCCCAGGCAACAGATTAAAGTAAAGATGGTGGACCTAATATCCTTTTTTTAATGTTATATATGACAACATATGTGAGTAATCACTGGGACCCTAAAGCTCAGGCTTCACAGTCTCTAAAGGCACATTTCAAAGGTTTTGTTCTACTCTTGGTCCTGGAAGGTGTCATTAGGGGCTAACCTTCTGTTAATCAATTAGAGGGTGGGAGGGGGAAAAGCAGCTTGCTTTAGATGATGAACTGAGGATCATTTTGAACTGCCAATCATGCAAAGCCACTCTAGAAAAGTCCAAGAATAAAAACATGGACCTGCAAATGAGCTTTTAAAAAGATGAAGTTGCCTCCATATAAACGTGCTCGATGCTAAACCTTAATAAATGACCTTGACTGTTTTCCTGTGTGGAGTCAGTTTGTCGCAGTGTGCTTCATGTAGCAGGCATCACAGCCTAAATATACGAGCAGAAGCAGGATATGACTCATAGGCAGTGCACTGAAGTGCTTGGAAAGGTGTTTTTTCCTTTATTGCAGCATTAAGATGAGAGCGCAGGAAATCTCTGTCCAGTCTAACACTGAGAGCCAGCGCTAAAATTAGATTAATTATCCACGCCGTGCCTTGGCACAGGGGGGCGTGACCCGTATGAGTCAGCGGTACCTGGGATGATGAAGGATATTAGAATTAAGTGGCACTGAAAGGAGGGGCCTCCCCCCTGTTAACACAGATTATAACCTACATCTGTAATATCTTTAGCTCCAAAGAACTGAGATAAAATCACTCCTGTTTGATCCAAAAGGACTCAAATACTTCAAGTCAAGTGCAATAAAATGAGTCCAACTTCAGCTACCAGATGTCAAGATGAGAGTGCTTATGTAGAAACGTTGTTGAATATCAGTGTGAGGAACAATCCTGGTACTCTCATCATTAGAACGGTTCATTCAGCGCCTCACCTCTTCATCTCCTCACGAAAGGCTGGTTGAAGTGCATTTAACAGCTGAAATCAATAAGACGGGACTCACTTATGAGCTTTGCACAAAGACCCGCCGTTTCTTCTGTATCGTATTCTGAACATATGGCCCAACATCCACAGCGATGCTGTCTGCATTGATTTCCAGTTCTCTGCCAAGTCCCACCTCACCAGTCCCAGGCACGACTAATCAGCAGCGTCTAAAAATACCTCAGCCTTCAATGGAGACCCGTCTGTCCAAAGAGCAGCAGCAGAGGCCAAAGGACCACAGACATGTTGTCCTTTAGGGACAAGAAGGTGCTAAAAGCAATCGATTCAGTTACTGTTGAACAAGCTTCAAACTTTTTTTACTTCAAAACATAGCCGTGCCTCAAACCTGCACTATCTTTGCCTGGCCAGCAGGGGGCAACTCCTGTGGTGGCATAAAGGTTTCCATCCACAGGAAAATGAGCCTGATTTCCACCTCGCCGTGACCTTTCTGATCAGGTCATGATCTCAGTTTGTAGTTTTATGTCTTACTGAGTAAAACATGTTTATTTGTGGACGACGGTCCCCATCAGTGCCACAAGGAACACCTGTGACTGACAAGCTGCTAGCCCTAGCATGAGCATGCAGCCTCACTCAGCTTTAGTCTGATCTGTCCCTCACTCATGACTAACCAGTGTGCAGCATCCATCTCTCACATGCACTCTATGGGTGGGAGCTGCTTCTAGAAGACCTTGGATAATTATAGAACAATAATTATAGAGTGGTTAGCAGATACCAAGGAAAATGTTAGTGGTAGCGCTGAGAAAGGTTGTCTTCATCATTAGGGAAATCAGCTGGTATATCTGACCCACAGTAGTGGTCTGCATGTGGCTTCATTTTGAAATCAGAGAGTATGGAACAGACCACGGACAGGGAAAGGGTCCACACACAGTTTTACACGAAAGGTGATGAAAATGTAAAATTGTGAAAAGTGTAAATGATCTAATTACATCGTGGGTGATGCAGGTGAGCAATCTTCAGCAGAAATGGTCTCAGGTTTTATTAAAAACTTCTTCTTATATAAACACAATAACCCTGACGGAGCCGACCTGCACCCACACGCTCATTCTCACCCACACAGTGCAAACCTGCTCCTTCAACACATTTCTCAGTTCCACCACAGGAAGAAGTCGACTTGTCCAACTTTGTTAGACACGTCCTCCCTCTCTGTTAATGAAAGGCATGCAGTCTTAGTCATGACTCTGCTTCCCTGTGAGTACATTTGAGATGCAGCCCAGGGGATCCTGGAGGCCATTTACTTCACACAACACACCCACACACACGGAGGCACATACAAACTCGCACGCACACACCAGAGACCTCTGGAGCTGATGGAGCTCCCTGCTGGAGACGTGGCGGAGGAAGGAGAGGGCAAGGAGAGCGGCACAAAGGGAAGCCGAAGACTCGGAAAGTCTGACAGGAGGAAAAGTGGAGAGATGGTTCAAAGCTCAGAACATCAGGGTGTTGGGTATGTCGGGTAATAGTCTCACAGTCTCACAGCAGTTCTTGAAATATTCATGACATTTAATCTATTAAGTCGTGTTTCTGGACATGAATTTTAAATAGACCAGTCTCATACTTACACTTTTTACGGGCAAAGAAGTCCACATTTAGCAGTTACATGTATTTACACTGTAAATGCATTATTAATTCAAATCAGGAAGAGCAGGAAGAAAACAGGAAGAGAGCAGCAAAAGAGAAGGAAGAGGAGGAAGAACAGGAAGAAAAGAGGAAGAACAGGAAGAAAAGAGGAAGAGAGCAGGAAGAAAAGAGGAAGAGAGCAGGAAGAGAGCAGCAGGGCTCCTGTGAAGGTGCAATGAGACAGAAAAGAGGAGCCAGGCGAGTGGAAACAGAGAGGAAATAAAGGGAGAAGGAAGAGCAGTAAAAACTCAGTGCCAGTCAGAGATTATTGTGAGGCAAAACACACACACACACACACACACACACAAATCAATGTGTCATTTTATCTACCTGACACCAACACACCTTCACAAACCCGAGAATCTGCATACTAAACATTTATCTTGGTAATACTGAAAAACCTAAATTAAAGCTCCCCCTGATATAAACTCCCTTCAATAATGCACTCGTTTAAGTAACTTTGCATTTATATTTATAACGAGTAAAGAGAAACAAATATCACTTAGCAAAGGGCAGGCTGTAAGATAATCTGGGGACTAAATCAAAGCCGTGACTATAGTAATGAAGGCCACTCTGGCACAGTGTGAAATTATGGCAGCTGCTTGGACTAATATGTGTAAGTCTGAACAGCTGGCGGGATCAGTGATCACTCTGGTGCCATTTGATGGACATTTACCCAGAGTTCCCTACAGTACCAGGAGGGACTGCAGCCTGCTTCACAGTCATTAGTGTCAGTCAGTGCCAGACGACTCTATGACCGTTCACACCTCAGCTTCTTTTAGCATCTGTAATGCCGAATCATTCTTTAAGGAAGAAAAGCACGCACAGTGACACGGCCTTCTACACTGCAGAATTCATCCATGAAGAGGCCGTGGGTGGCAACAGGTGGTTTGCTTCTTGCACGCACTTCCGACTCGTTTGTCTGAAAAATGTAAGTCATTTATTTCTAGCAAAATTATAAACAAAAAAAGAAAAACAATTAAAAATTTCTTACAACTTAGATATGAACTAAAGTTAACTTAATCTGATCTCACAAGTTCAAACGTGGTCAAAAAATCATTTTAAAAAACCTCCCGTCGTCACATCTGACAAACAAAGGTCCCCTCCACCACGCCTCCCAGTGTCTTCTTAATCTCTTAATTAATGGGAGGGGCTAAACGTTACCAAAGTAATCACAACAATTCCGAATACAGATTTAGGTTCCAAACTAGAATTGTATCTAATATCTGCATAAGTGGCCATTACAATATTAACATTAGCAGACTCGATCTTCGATAGCATTCTCTTCTCAGAAACAACACCTAAAGCGTATGCAGTAACCTGATATACACAAAAATTATCCTATTTTTTGTACTCCGTATGTGTCTTCTTAGAGAAAAATAAGAAGGCAAAACCAGTGTTCCATGATTTCAAGTCCTTTTCTTGTCCACCTGCCTGGACTGTGTGTGTGTATAAAATGTGTGGTTCACATAATGAGATGTTCAGCACGTCAGTGAGCGAATGCAGAGCCAGAGGTTCCAGAACTTGGCTCAGCTGGAGGCAAGCACTCACTGTTTCCTCTATATAGCCTCCAGCAGGAGCCATATCTTGTTGATGGGCGTCTCCTGACCCATGGTCTTTCCAGATGCATTCAACGGCATCATCAAAGCCTCTGTGTAGAAATGTTGCAGAGCCGCGGGGATCTAGAAAAGCACGTCTCCACAATGACAGAAAATGGGTGGAAGGACTTTTGATATCCAGTCTGACTCCATCAAAGGTGACCCTAACTAACTCTGAAGACGACCACACCTGAGACGTTACTCCTAAAGGCAGGTTCTACTGTTAAATCCAAAGAATACACAAAATCTAAATTTCCTCCAGACTGATATTAACTGTCCATTAAACTCAGATCCAAACGAGCCGATTTAACTCGTTGATTTCCTGCTGCTGCTCGTTTCCAGCCGTCGGGCTCCAACAGTGTCCTACCAGCCGGCAGGCGCGCTGAGTCTGTGACTACGAGCTGAAGTAAAGAGTGATTTCTCTTTCTTAGGACCCTTATTTCTTAACAACAGTATAAAGCTGTACATTTCAGTGCAGGGTTTGTTGGGTTAGCCATCACTGGTAAGTTCTTCTCTGTCTCAGCTACAGAGGTACCAGCTGTGCAGCAGAAACATCTAACCTTCAACACGCTTATATCGACTATTGAATGCCAAAGAACTCGGTGAAGCAGGCGTGTGGTTGTTTTTCTGGAAAGCTCCTGGCACTTCTCATGGATAGTTTTATATCAAGCTGTATATTTTATGATGTATTTGCTGCATTTTTCATATTTTTAGACGGCTGCTACATTGGCCAGGTCTCTCCTGTAAATGGGATTATTATCTCAGTGAGACCTCCTGGTAATTACATGTTAAAAACATGTGTGCAAAGAAAAGCAGCCAGTGTGAGCTCACAGGTTGAGCTCACATGGATGCACGTGCCCATTGTCTTCTTTATCCAATCCAATCCAATCCAGCTTTATGGATGCAGCTAATGATTATTTTTGCTGCTGTTTATTTTCTCAGTTAATCAGCTGATAGATTCAAATGTCAGACACAAATGAAGCAGTTTACAAACACAACACACCATAACAATGCTGAAATCAAGCAGTGGTCACCAGAATGATCAAAGCGCGGATTCATTTCCTGTTGACCGTCTGACGCGTAATCAGGCAGACGTGACCCTTTACTGCCGCGCTGCAGCAGAGCCACACAAACAAGCTGGTTTTACTGGCAGGGGGGCAGGGTTAGGAAACAGTGTGGCCGAGGATGCTAAATATTACCCGAGCATTGGTAATTAATCTGATCCGGAGTCTGATTATGAATTACACAGTGCTGTCTGAAGCTGCAGTGTAATGTTTGCTTGTTAGCCTGTGAAACATCCTCCGAGGTTTGCCACGGCGTGTGTGAGGCTGCTGACCTTTGAGGAAAAGGTTGCTGCTGTTTGTGCGCGAACCCAAACTCTGCAGCGGAGTCGAACCAAAGCAAATGACCATCAAACACCAACGAGCCGCCCTCTCCTCCACGAGCTCGCACGTCTGTTATAGACGCGCATTAAAGAGCCGATGAACTCCCAAAGCTGCTGTTCCTGTTTTTGTTAACTCTGAGAATCAGTTTAGTTTTAATTAGGAAATAATCAGCAGGGGATAATTAGGATTGGAAAAATTCATTCATTTGCATTTGTTATAAGTCACACGAGCAAAAGTGAAATAAATGTGTAGCTGAGAAGAAATGTTATTTATTATTCTTATTATAATGAACCCCACCAACCATGTTTTTGTTTTGAATCCTGATGTCCTGATAAAGCTCTGCTGCTTGTCCTTCAGGTTATTCTTCTGTAGGCTGAAGATTACATCGGTGTAAACGCTGCTCCGCTTAATCTGTTTGGCAACAAAGGCGGTCTCAGGGAAATGAATCGGAGACTTCAGTGGATGACAGAGAAGTGGCGTCTGCCAAAAGCTGTGCTGCAGCTGCACACTTCATTTAGCCAAGAACAGTTTTTACTTCAGTCAGGCTGCTGGACAGTCTTGGCAGCATTTTGTGTTCTTTTTTTAACCTTAAACTAATGAAACATGCTCATATTTCTCTTTGAGAGAGGGAGGCGCCGAGATATTTAGGCCACTTTATTTAATTCGTCTTCAAAGCTCCATCAGAAACGATTTTCACGTAGAAACGAATCAGCAGTAAATAACTGAAGAGGAGAGACAGCTGAGAGGAGGATCCCAGCAGGTACAACTCAAAGCAAACATTCATTTCTCTGCACAAAACAAACGACAGAGCTGAAAACTATCGGCGATCATTGTCCCGAGACAAGGTTACAGACAAAAACCTAACAACTGCACATGCATTAAAACCACTCGCAGGGGGTTTATTTCAAAGGCACCTGCCGAACGTCTAAAGCTGGAGACATCAGGACCACGTGGACAGTCAGCTCTGGAAGTTGGAGCACTGGAAGCAGCAAGGATGGGTGTGAGTGAAGATCCAGGTGGCTTTGGACTAGAAAACTAGGCAAGTGCATTTGTGGTCTGAAGTGGTTCTTACTCACTAAAAGTATAAACAGTGAACTGGTGCTGAGGTCATGATGTGAGAGGGGTGAACACATGAATTAACCCCCCATCCACGGCTAAAAAGCACCTGCAGCGGGCACGTGAGCATCAGGGCTGGACCGCTGAGAAATCAAAGAAGGTCGTCACGTTTCCCTTTCGGATCATGTGGAGAGCCATGTGAGGATGCATCAGTTACCTTGGAAGCCAGGAGGGGCCCCCCTACAGGTAATGGTCTGCTGGGAAACACTGGGTCCTAGTTTCCTCTGACATCTGCAGCTATCTAAACGCTGGTGCAGACCACACCATTCATGGTATCAGGATGACAGCAGTGGCCTCTTTCAGCACAGTAATGCACGCTGCCTCACTGCAAACATTCAGAAATGGTTTGAGGAACACGGAGGTGCTGGTGCAGCTGCAACAAGGTTTTCCTGACCTTTTTTGATGACAGACGTCCAAGTGGTAGCTTTAGATCACGTTGCAGCGCATGAACCTCTGTTTTCTGTTATATGTGCGATAGTGACACACCAAAGGGTCACGGTCGGTGTAAACAAAGAGCGGAGTGCCAAATGTGGAGATGTCAGAGGCTCTCTGTGTCAAAGGCACCAGTAACCCTCAAGGAAATCTAGCTTTGTCACATAGAGAGCTGAACATGCTGTCAGTGCAATCCCACACACATGAAAGGAGAAAGAAATCCGGTTTGATCTCATCATTAACCTTCCTGTCAGTAGGAAAACTGGGTGCTAAGTCAGCTTTTGGGACCCCCAGAAAGGGAGAGCTCCAAGAACTTGTGTTAGAGATGAGCTGAGCCCACTCTCTCTGCTTTAAAGCTCTTTCAGTAGCATTCACACGCTAGGAATGCTGCTCGATTGCGACATACATCAATGTCATGCTCTGATGCAGTCGTGCGTGTCGGCACATCTGAAAATGGATGTCACATTTCTGAGAATCGGTCAGGCAGAATGTGTGCATCGTGATTGGTCAAAGCATAATCAGCAACAATGATGCAACACAGCCTACCTCACCTCCTCACTGTACTTGACAGCTTATGACTTCAGCATATTAATATGAAAAACCTGAGATGTGCATTTCCTGTCTGGAGTACAAATGACAAAGTCACTCAGTATCACTCAGTCCAGTCTGGATAGCATCAGGGTACCGACTCTGCAGTCTGGAAGCAGCACAGCACGGCATATTTTTTCAAACTGCTGCTTCATCTTAGGCTCAGAGTTTAGCTACTTTGCAAGCATGAGGGTGCTCACGCAGCAGCTTTGCCCTGAACTGTGTGAGCAAACAGCAACTCTACAAGATGGGCTCCTGCAGGAGTGCATGGGCTCGTTGGTCTAGGGGTGTGAGCGGTCCCGGGTTCAAATCCCGGACGAGCCCCTGTCATTCTCTTATGGCTAGCTCAAATGTTTGTTGTCAAATAAATAAAAAGCACCTTGAAAGTGCTGAACAAAGGATTGGCTTTATATACAGATCCAGCTAATCAGGATGAGACTGAAACTTTTTTTTTTCCTTGCCTGCCTCTCGAAGGAGACGGTCGCATCTATCTCTCTCTCCTGCCCTCCCTTTTTTTTCCCTGCTTGCTGCTGCTGAA
>JAVDPK010000386.1:28993-44236 GCA_034780415.1 Cichlasoma orientale
TGTGTGTGTGTGTGTGTGTGTGTGTGTGTGTGTGTGTGTGTGTGTGTGTGTGTGTGTGTGTGTGTGTGTGTGGTGACACATGGCCTGTGACAATGATCCGAAGTGAAGTCTGGAGTCTGACTCACCTCCGCTTCAGTGGCGTCCGCTCTGAGCCGACACCAAACACTGAGGGAGTCCTGCTCGCTGCGGCTCGTCGGGGTAATACCTTCATCCATCCATCCATTCATTCCTCTGTCTGACTGCGCGCGTGTGTGCGTGTGTGTGCTCAGTATTTTATTAGACGCCTGGGCCACCCCACATTCCCCAGAGGACCTGGAGGTCGCTGTTTGGTACGTGGCGCCTCTCATAAGGACAAATCTCACATTTACTCAAAAACGTGTTCAGAGTCTGCAGTAAATAGATGCTCGTTCTGCTCTGGAGGTGGCAGAGCTGAAGATGGGAGTGAGCAGGATGGACAGGATCAGAAATGAGTCCATCAGAGGGACAGCTCAGGCTGAGCGGGTTGGAGACAAAGAGAGGCGAGGCTGAGATGGTTTGGGCATGTGCAGAGGAGGGGATAGACTGGACAAAGGATGAAGAACTGCGCCAGGCAGGAGGAAAAGAGGAAGATCTCAGAGGAGGTTCATGGATGTAGTGAAGAGAGGGTGGGTGTTACAGATGAGGATACTGTGAGCAGGGAGAGGTGGAGGCAGATGATCCACCGTGGCGCCCCCTAAAGGCGGGGAGCTGAAAGAAGAAGATGATGAACCGAAAATGAAATTTCAGTTTAAGAATCTCAGTTTTTCTCGCCTCAGCTACAGGTGCACATTATAAGGGTCAGATATCAGGTGTGCACTGTGTACAGGTGCTGTAGGTACCAGAACATTAGGCCCACATGATGATGATGATTTTTCACCTTTCATCCAAGAGGCTTCCACAGTTCTGAAAACTGATGAAGAGTCCCAGGTTTTCAACCTCTACTGGGGCTGTCCCCCTGGAGGTGATCCTGAGAGTCACTGACCCCCCCCCCCCCCACCACCACCACCACCACCACCACACCCCCCACCCCGAGCCAAGGTGTGAATCGAGGTGTGGGTCATCACTGTCACAGGGGCCAAGGTGTGAAACCTCAGCATCATGTGACTAAGGTCATATGGGTCACGGGGGGTTGAATCACCTGTGAAGGGATCTACTGATGGCTCTGATGGTAATGATCCACAACCTCAGCCCACGTGTCTTCATTCCTACCCTGACCTCAGGGACTGAGAGCCTGCACAGCCACACGGGTGTCACCTGTACTGCGCACACCTTGGTATGAGCAGTATGGAGCTCACCGGTGTGTTTAAAGGTCGCCGATGCTGCACAGAGACTGTCGTTCGCTTCTTTTTTATTACTTCTGAGATGTTTTTCCTTGATTCTGAATGCTTTATCCTCATGAGAGTTCAGCAGTGTGAGCAGCGCTTGCTTGAAAAGCAGGATGCATAAATCTGCAGCCGTTCGGTTATTGTGTTTGACAGCAGCCTTGGTTTTACAGCCGCAGACACATTTTAAAGGCTTGTGTGATCGTTTCAGGCCTCTGTAGGGCCCTGTCCTCTCGAGCTCTTCCTAAGCTGTTCAGTGTGAGAGTCTCAGTGCTGTGGTCACAGTGAGGAACACACAAATGTGCGTCCACAGTTACAAGAGTGTAATGTGATTTTATCTTCTGCAGTCTTCTTAGAGTGCGATCCACTAAAGTCAATTTCACACCCAAGAGAGAAAATGAAGTTCGGCTACATAAGTTGCGCCTGCTGTTCCTCGAGGCAAACTCTTTTCCTTAAACTCCCAAAACTAACAGCTCAGCTTTATCCGAGCGAGCAGCTGAAGGCGACTCGGGTCCAGTCGGGTCGGAGTGAAGTACATTTCATCATCAGACGGCGAGCCCGAGGATCCGTGCAGATGTCTGTCAGCTTTTTTGTGATCGTGCAGACTCGATGGAGAATTTGAATTATGATGCACCAACTATCCAAACGCTCCAGGCTGCAGACTTCAAGCAAACTTCAAAGAAGTATAACAGGAATGACTGCTCGGCCATCGGATCTCCAGCTGTCCATGTCCTCAATGAGGATAATTCCATGACCACAGTGCAAAATGCAGCTCTACAAACATCCTGGATATGAGAAACAGGAGCTGATGAACGCAAATGGTGCCAGTTGTTTACACAGATGAGTGGGAGCTCACTCAGTATGTTCATAAAATATAGCAGTGCTGTTGTCTCCTTAGGCTTAATGAAGGCCAAGAAACCAGATTGTAACGCACACATTGATGTAAAGAACTATAATACACAGAGTCAAGACAACAAAGTGTGGGCGAGGCCGCGGCACCATAACCACAGAACATTTAAGAACACAGTTCTTCTCCCTGCGCCCGTGTGGGTTTGCTCAGGACACTCTGACTCCCCCAAACAGGCCAAAGAGTCCTCTGCTAGATAAAGGGATGATTTTAAAATGGATGGATGAATGGGTGGGTGGGTTTAAAATACGTGGTGATTTCCTTTTGGGTCAGTCTAAAACCACTCCATGAAATTTGTTCACCCCCTGGGAAGTTCTCCTGTTTCAGCTTCCCTGTCTGCAAAGGTTTGTAAAGAAATGGCTTCCCCACTAGATGAACTTCACCGGCCTGCAGAGAACTCAGACTCAGCTTGGATGAGCTGAAAGCCCAAATGCAGATCAGGCCCATCACCCAGCATAAGTAACAGACTTCACTAACGCTCGTGTGGCTGAATGGGAGCAAATCCCTGGAGTTGGGTTCCAACATCTCGGGGATATCATGATGTTGGGTTTCTGGGTGGTCTGTGTACTTTTTGGTCATGAAAAATGAAAAATGGATGTTTTTTATTTTCATTTCATGCTCTAAATCCATATGTAATATGTATGTAAATCCAATGTCAAACGAATTATATTTCTTCTTTCCCTTTGAAATCAAAACATAAATTTGCAAAGAATAGAAAACAGAAAATGCATTTTTTGTGGCCCTTAGAGAAACTTTCCCCTCGATCGCTGTAAAGTCACTGCAACATCGAGCAGTATGTTATTTTTTGGAGCAGCAAACACTTGTCTCTTAGGCTTTTGCACTTCCACCTGCATATGTGCATCACAGAGTCCACTTAAGCCATTTTCCGTGCAAAATCTCCCGATGCTCCTCAGGGAGAACCCCCCTTGTTCTCCATAGCAATGTGAAATAACCGCAGGGATTGCTGTAGAAGACAGTCCCTTTTTGCTGTGTCTACAGTTGTTTCAGAATGTGGTTCTAAAGCCGTCCTAGCACAGCCATAAACTGACAGGAGCATATAACACCGAGCACCTTGAGTTGCCTTGACTACAGGGTCAAACTTCCGGTTTGAGAAAAATAAAAAGAGGCTTCTGTTTCCGATTCTTTGTGAGTTTATGTTTTGATTTCAAAGGGAAAAGAAATATAATTCGTTTTACATTGTATGGATTTGGAGTGTGAAATGATTTTTTTAATATGGCGACAGTGGGGAGGAAAAACTCCCTTTTATCAGGAAGAAACCTCGAGCAGAACCGGGCTCAGGGAGGGGCAGCCATCTGCTGTGGGGCTGAGGGGAGAGAGAGGACAAAGACATGATGTGGCAGAGAGACAGAGATGACTTTATTTTGAAAACCCGGTGTTTTTGTGCTACACCTGTGTCCGATCACCTGCCGGCATCAACAGGCTACTTGCTCTCCTCAGTGGCAGACTGTGTCACTTTCACTAGTCAGGCTTTCTAGGCATTAGCTCGTGGTCATGTTATTGAGAGTTTAGTCTTCCGTGCCTGTTTGGAGCGCTGAATGACTGCTGAATTCTGTCTTTGCTGACTAATCACCTGTGTACGACCGCTGGATCTGGATCTGGATAAAAACTCTGATTTTCTTTCTCTGTTCCTGAGAAATCATCAGCAGAAAGGCTGAATCGGAACAGCTGTGAATCTATTAACACTGCAGCTTTTAAATGGTTTGGATTCCGGATCACGTGGTTTAAAAGTCCAAATTTCAGGATTAATTTCCCGGTGAAACTCTCTCGGGCTCTCTTACAGGTCAGATGCTCCTGGCAAATCTGTCAATCACACTATTGACCGGTCGCCTCGATCCACGCATCTGTCACCCTTTGACTCGGCAGCAAGATCACACAATCCATCAACTGTGTGCATTTGTGTTTTTCTATGCACACACACACACACTGCTTAGTGCGCAGAGCATTCGTCCGACGGTCTGTCAACAGAGGCATCAAACAGTCGATATTTAGCGTAGGGGAGGGATGAGGGCTTTCCTGTGTAAGGTGATACCTCAAACACACCTGACAGAAGAACAAACACACGGGAGTGTTTAACAGTTTAAAGACCTCCTTATGTTCATTCACAGGTTCATAATTTTATTTTCAGGGTCCCCGAGAAGGTTTCATGTCCACACATCACCTCGCTCACTTTAAGGCCCGCCTTCCACAAAGCCCAGTCTGCTCTGATTGGTCAGCTGGCACGAGGCAGAAGTCGCTGTTACACAATGCAGCAAGTTTTCATGTAATGGAATGCAGGTATTTCAAACATAACAATTTCACACATGTGGGAACAAACTGTAGCGCTGCTGTGGGTGCAAACATTTGTTCTTTGGTCTCAGCTCACACACAGCTCTGGGCTCACTGTGACCTCACTGATTTCAGACACTTATTCACTCATTTAACATTCACTAAGTTCACTGAACTTAAAATATCACCTCCTTTATATAATTTAAAAGAAAAACAAAAAGGTGGTGGTGGTGGTGGAGGTCACAGGGTGCAGAAGCAGACGCGCTGATGACACCAACAGAGGAATGATGAGAGACCTTCAGCAACCAGTGAGACCTGCAGACCTCCACAATCCTTATCATGCTTTCTACTTGCATCCTGGCTTGAGGTGAACTACTGTATGTTTTAGGGAGGGGTCAAAGTGCAACCCACAACAAACTGTTCGACAGTTCCATGAAAAAGCATTTAGACTTCAAGACCAAGGACGTCCCTCTTTTATATCCAGTTTTCGGCTGCGACCTGTGCGATCCTGCTAACAGCACAAAGAACCCTCTGAACTTCCTCGTCAGGGGTAATGAGTGATAAACAGAGCAGACAACATGGGACACAGTCCGTGCTATCAGAGTATGTGTAGAGCCAATAGATAAGCTTGCTGCTCGTCCTCATGGTGTTTTTGCACTAAAGGACGATGAGTGCTGGGACACACTCCAGCCCAACCCCGTGACCTTGGAGAGGGTAAGTGGGTTGAGACAATAAATTACGAGCTGTCTGAGGATGCTTTTGGCTGTTGAAGTCAGCGGCAGAGCTAAATCTGATCTCTCTTTTACATGTGTGATCTCTATTATATCTGTAAACCGTGTTTAAATAACATCATTTGAGCTTTAATCGCTTATTTCTGCTGCAATCAAAAGCGTTGATTCCATAAAATGTAATCTTTTCTCTAGTGAGGTCAGTGTGTATGAAACTGCAGTGATGAGTGGGCGCAGTAAACACGAGCAGTGTGCCGTTTACTGACGTCACTTTACAGGATTTTTCAGTATTGAAATTCAAGCTGTTATCTCTGGATGCCGTTTATAAGTTGTGAAATTGCCCAGTGCAGCTTTTAGTTCCTTTCCAAGCTGCTCGTCACATCTAAAATTCATCTGGCAGGCAGCTTCAGGACCGGAGCAGGGCTGCAGCCACGGAGCCGCTGCGGTGCACATTTAGAGGAGAAACCCGAGAAACGTCCGAAAAAGACGAGCCCGGAGGAGGCGTTCGTTTTCCATTAGTGGCCTGAATCGATCTGGCTAAAAATAAAGCCAGCAGGACTCCGCTGTGATCCCGCCGCATTCACAGATGACCGCGCAGGCCAAGAGTCACATCAGATGCGACTTGCATGATCCGACCTGCGTTTATTAATGTGGAAATGGAGCTGCGAGTCTGTGTCAGAGCGCCAAAACAGAGCTACACACTGATGGATCACATAACGGCTCAGATGGCTCGACGTGGACAAACACAGCACCGTGAATGTATAGATTCCAGTATTGATGTCCTCGTAATATTGATACACACGCTGGAAATATGACGGCCAGTGTGTTATGTGATCGTTTTACGCACCGCCAGATTTCCTGCAACAGCATAAGAACCCTTTAACCTTCAGCGTGGATGCAGAACCTGCACAGTCAGAGGAGGGTGTGCGCTCCACGCTGGTTCTCAGGTTTTCAGACTGACGTGTCGTTAAATCCAGCAGCAAAGCTCAGGAACAACGCAGAGTTACTGCTCACCGAGCCAACCAATGCTCCGCTCCGACCACATTCACAGTTCACTCAGAGGTGACTCTCAAATCTGACGTTTCTGTTTCACACGCCGAGTCCTTCACATCAATTGCACTCGTTATTAAACTAATGCTAATCTCTGTAAACAAATTCTGCATATGAATATAAAAGCCAGCGTACCCTGTGTGATCCACTGCTGAGCTCCACTGACCAATCACGTCTCAGCAGGCTTTGGCAGCTGCAGGTAGAGTCCACGTGTGCAACAGAGAGAGACTGCGTTACAGTATCCAAGGTAACATTTTCCTCATGGTACCCTGGGTCAGCAGTAGATTGGCCTTATATGAAGAAATCACTTTATCCACTTCTTAGTGGCTTTATTAATAGTAATATATCATAATTAGTAGGTTCTAATTTTATACATCTAAATATGAAAATTTTCAAATGCAAAGAGAGAGAGGAAGGCTGCCATCAGCAGAATCTGTGAAACATGAAGAGTGACAAACTACAAGAGCACTTTGAACAAAGTGTGCAGCAGCAAGCAGGAAGATGCTTTTCTTTCCCTTCATGCCTGCAGATGCGGCAGCTTGATGGACTCTTATTGGCTTTTTAGCTTTTGACTGTGATCACAGAGACGCGCCGTCTCGGTCGCGGCGACGCCTCTTCGGAGGGACCTCAGCTCCACCGTGACAGCTGCTGTGTTTGAAACATTGTTGCTGGGAAAAGCAGAGGCTGTCTGGGCCGAATTTTCACAAATAAGCTCCCAAATACATTTTACAGTCTCCATGTTTTCATAACTGTGGATGAAGCACTTGCAGTCCAGCCCTGCATAAGCAGCCTCTCCTTCCTACTGTTTCACCGGCTGCTAAGAACAGCCTCATGATGTAAAAACAGCTTCCAGCTGTAAGACACAAATCACTGATATGCATCTGATAAGCTTCAGCTAACATTTAAATCCATATCTGTAAAGAGTGTCAGTGCAGAGCTCTTGGATGGGGGCTGCTCTCAGTGGAGAAGGTACTGGTTCCCACATCAAAGCCAAATGAACTGATTCAGGATCTTTGTTAAGACTGGCTGACTGACCAACAGGTAAAGCAGCACAGTCACAGACATCAATAACACACATTGGATGATGCTGGATCTGGGCTCTGAGTTCTGGACTATGAGCATTTCTCCCCCTTTCTCCAAGCAACAGAAGTCCAAACAGTAAATGTATGAACTGCACACACACGAGCTGTGAGCCAGCTGGCACTGCGTGCTGATGGGAAGAGTGTTGTTGTGTGTGGCGTCTCAGCTCAGTCTCAGCCTCAAACTACGGCTGCCAACTCTGGCACTTCCATGCACCATCTCCCCCTCTCACAGCAAGGAAGAGGGAACCGCAAAGCCACTCCATGTTGGAAAAACACAGCTCCATGCATTATGTAGATCTCCTCCAAGCACATCAGCTCATCTGGCATACATCTGCACCTCCCCTTCAGCACTGAGAGTGGACCCCTCCTCAGCGCTGCCTCTAAAACTTCTTCCATCTACTCATATATACAAACATACGTTTATATTTGGCTGTAGGAAAGTTTTCTCTCTGCCTCTGCCCTCCCTTTGAGTCATAGACAATCATCTGTCACAACTTGGTCCTCCTCCTTGATGTTATGGTGGAGGTGATCCAGCACGAGCACACCTATAAGGGCTCAAAATAGCAGGAGCACTGGGAGCGGTCCAGAGCTGCACGAGGAGGAGACCCTGAAGGGGTTGGCGCCAGATTTACACCAAATATAGTTTTGCTATTTATAGACAACAGGTCCAAATCATTTTTGATTGTGTGCAAACCTCACAAAAAGTCTGGAGTCAGATCACTTCCAGAGGATGTTTTTACTTTGTATCCAAAAACAAACCACTAAAAGTTATTTTTCCTTTAACAGCTGATTATTCTGGCTTCATAAACATACCTCAAACAAACTCAAGTGTTTCATTAAGGGTATAATTTTCCATTTCCACCTCCCTTAGATAATTGGTGATATATTAGTGATGACGTTCATCCACAGTTCAGAGCTGCTCTCTCTCACCTTAGTTTCTAATGTTTTGCTGTTAGTGCTGCTTTTTATTTGAGTCCCGTCCACTCTGTCACCAACACCGACTCCTGTTTCTGCACCTTTGTTTTGCTGTCACATGTATTCACGTTTTCTGCCCACACATTTTGAATATATGTCGTATGTACGCTCCTTTCTGTTGCTTCAGCTGTCCTCAGTCCTCCTGCAGACGCTCTCGTTCACCGCACACCTTTTTATGTGTACCTGCGGTGTGTTTATTTGCCACAAAGTGAAAGAGCTGAATGAACGTCGTCCAAATGTGGTGATTTCGTAACTGTTGCCAGAGGTTGTAGCTGCAGGTGGTGTAAATGACTGCAGCTCGATAAGAGCAGGAAGCTGAGGCACAGAACGGCTTTCTACTCTCACACCTCATATTTATTTACTGCAAATGGAAAGTAATAACTAATCATTCACCTGTTTATCAGTAAATATACATTGTGACAGCGAAGAATCAATGCACACAAAGAAGCATTCCGTCTGAGCTCTATATTGATGGGATGGCGACAGCACCTGTGCTTCCTGCATCAACTCCAGGTGCACTTCGCTGTCAGTGCAACAGTGAACTGCATCCCGCCTCAAACGGGCTCCGTCCGGCCTCTGGCTTGGATTTGGGAGATCTGCAGGATCGGAACAGTTCTTCCCGTCCAAAAGGCTCAGACAGGCTGGATTTCTCACGATGGCGCACGGTGGAAGAAACGAAATAACCCACGTTTGAGCTCTTCTAGCAGGTAGAAGGTGAAAGTAAGCCGTCTGCTTTTGCCTTCGTTTCACTTTGAATTTGAACTGTCTGTAATATGATGGCACCTCTCTGTCACTTCATGCACACGTTTGCTGCTAAAATGCACCACAAACTACAAGTCAGAGCACCAGCCAGCACAGAGCCTTTTACAGCTTCCAAAAATGGGTCCATAACTCCTCCTTTTCCAGCTGTTGCTCTTTGCAGTGATCTAATCAGGCCAAAGAGCACAATCTGGATTCCTTCAGACAAAAATGCAGCTTTAACACAACAGATCACAACGTTTAACTTTGAACGCAGCAAAGACGCTTTTCAGTCCCCTTCATCATCAGCAGCTTACGTTACCTGAGAGTACAGCAAGGGTCAATTTTAGCCCCTCCTGTCACTGCATGACCCCCGGGGACCCGTACAGCCCAGCTGCAGTTTTTACTGTCTCAGTGATGTTTTAATGTGGACGCCACAAAATCAGAGCTCAGGTGTGGTCAGTCCCACACACTATTATAATCATTTTACTGTAAACAACAACACGATGTTTCCATGCTCCGCCCCTCCACCATGGTAACAGCTGGAGGACGCAGAGGTCAGCAGCTCCCTGACACAGCTGCTGCGGCAGCACGGCAGAGAGGACCTCAATGCACGACTCGAAAGCAAGAGCTATACTTAACAAGACTCGGCTGGTCTGGGGCCAGCTACACGAAACAACTCAAAGACTCCAAACTCAAAATACAAAACACACAACAGGCACGCCAGCATGGAGGGCGGCACTGACCAGGACCCCACAAACAATAAATACACAAAGGGATAGCGAGGGAACAGGCAGCAGGTGAGGGGCACAGCTGAACACAGGGGAAGCAAAACTAAACACAAAGGAGCACGAGACTGTCAAAATAAAACAGGAAGTGACCAACTATAACGCACACGCAGACTTAACACGCGGAAACCTGCCACAGGGAATTTAAACATATGACTGAACAGAAACCTACTAGAACACAGGCTGACAGCACGGGGGAGACACACAAGACGAGGGAGGGGCACTGAGGGGAAACAACGGGAGGAAGTGAACACGGAGAAGGGCCAGAACACGGGGACACAAACAACAGAACACCCAAACAACAAACTGAGAAACTACACAAAAAGGAACCAAACACACCGGCCCAGAACCGTGACACTCCCATCACTCCCCAGCTGAGGTCTGAACATTACTGGATACACACTCAGCGGTCACTCCATCAGCTACACCTGGTTAGTACCTGATTGGACCCCTTTTGCCTTCTGAACTGTCTTAACTCTCTGTGGCACCGAGTCAACACGGTGCTGGAAACACTCAGATTCTGGTCCACGTTGACCTGACAGCATCACACGGTTGCTGCATCCATGACGAGAACCTCCCGTTCCACCAGGTCCCAAAGGAGCTCCGCTGGACTGAGACCTGTGACGTGGAGGCCACAGTGAAGATACCAGTTTGAGATGGTTTGAGGTCTGTGGCGTGGTGCCTTATCCTGCGCCACAAGAATGGGAACACCGTGCTCACAAAGGGATGGACATCAGCAGCAACACTCAGGTAGGCTGTGGTGTTCAAATGATGCTCCTGAGGGGCCCAAAGTGTGCCAAGAAAATCTCCCTCACACCTCCACCTCCCCCTTCAGACTGAACTGTTGATACAGAGAAGAATGGATCCATGTTTTCATGTTATTTATGACACATTCTGACCTGCTATCAAATGGCACAAACTGCTTCCAGTCTTCTCTAAACTGTAGTCTCGGTTTCCTGTTCTTAGCTAACAGGAACACGCGGTGGTCTTCTGCTGCTGTAGCCCGTCTGCTCCAAGGTCCAACATGCTGTGCATTCAGAGGTGCTCTTCTGCATACCTATTTGTGTTACTGCTGCCTTCCCATCAGCAGCCCTGCCATTCTCCTCTGACCTCTGGCTGATTAGATGTTTGCGTTAACAAGCAGCTGAGCTTAGGTACACCTAAGCTCAGCTTAGGTGTACCTAACAAAGTGGCAGTTGAGTGTGTCTCTAAAACACGATAACGTGCAGAAGCAACAGAAACAATAATGAATAATCATTTGTGTTTTGTGTTGTTTCAGAGCAGCTTTGTTTGGATCTTCTGCTGAGGAGGGCAGTACTGATGGGATGTAGGACCACATTTCATTCACATCATCATCTTCGTGTGAGACGGGCGGGCACTGTGCCAAAATCGTTCTTTTAAACTCTGATGCTTCATGAGGTTCATTTTGAAATCAAGTGAATTTCCTTGTCATTTAAAACTGAAAATAAGGCTTCAGCATGAAAGTGAGAACAAATATTGAACTGAGCAGCATCTGTGAGTCTGCTGTGCAAACGCTTCTTTAATGTCAGCGCTGAAACATTTAGTGAAAGGTTTCATCGGGGCGGTCTAACTGAGCCAGTTTGTTGCCTTTGATTTCTGTGTAACGTGGCCTTAAATCTACTGTGGTGACCATTCATAGACCTGAGGTACGAACTCTCTGCCGTGAGATCGATTCTATCAGTTTGATTGCAGAGTGCAGATGCTGCTGTACGCCTGAAAGCCTTTGTGTGCGACGGTCCGAGCGATGACTGTTACACGTGAGTGTTGCTGCAGGATAACTGAGTGTAATGACAGGCGCTGATGCTTTGCTTAAATGGCCCTCTGCAGGAAAGGCTGGAGCACGATGATACTGCAGCCTCGCATCTTATTTGCTTTGCTGCAGATCACCTGACAGACGCTCGGAGTCGAGGTGACACAGAGAAACACAGAGAGCGAGCTGTTGACCCACATTTACTGTAACATTTTCCCTCCCTCCGTCTCTGATTGACCTCCCTCTTTTACCCCGGATCTATTTTTAGCAGCCGCCACTCTCACTCAGGCCTCATACAAGAATAGATGCTCCTCACAAGAAACGCAGCAGGAAAAATTCTGCAGGCAATAAGTTGGAGGGAGGGGCAGGCTGCCCGATCACCCTGACCGATTTAACGAGCTCTGTCATGCAGCGTGCCTCTTCAGACTGCCGTCACGTTTCATTCAAGCCTGCAGTCTGGGTTTTAGACGCATTCTGATCCTTTACCAGAAATAAGTACTGTGATAGAACCGCCTGATGGTGTTCATAATCCAGCTCTTATAATGCTGTTTTTGTCTGCTTTTGATGCAGCACCTGCTGTTTCCCATCGGCCTTCCTGTCCCTGAGGGCTGCCTTATTGTTAGCTCATACCTGGTAATATAAGTGGGCTGGTACTGTTGGGTAACGTTACCTTTAAAGTTAACTTGTACAAAATTACTGCCGTTAAGAAGTAATTATATCATTACAGCATTACTACTCAAAAAGTAACTCAGCACTTTTGCATTTATAGTCAGAAGGTTTCCAGATACAGTCCTGCAAAAACCACCCACACTGCTAATCAGGTGCACCTGATACACTGAGCAGCCAGTGAAAGCAGAGGATCGGCTTCACGTGTGTGTGAACACAATACCACGATCTTCTCAGGAGCGGAAGTCCCAGCAAATTCACCCCAAGCTCAGACCAACGCTCAGAGAAAGTGCAAAAACCCAGGAGCTCCGTCTGAGACTGTGCAGGCCTCAGTTAGCATGCTAAAGGTTAAAGTTAGAAAAAGACTGAGCATGTGTGGCCTGTTTGGAAGGGTTTCCAGCAGGAAGCCTCTTCTCTCTAAGAAGAACATGCTAGCACAGCTTAGGTTTACAAAGCTGCATCCGAACAAACCACAAGGAGCCGAGTCCTTTGGACAGATGAGACCACGGTGCGGATGTTTGGCCGTAATGCACAGCAGCACATTTGGAGGAAACCAAACTCAGCACATCAGCACAAACACCTCAGACCAGCTGTCAGCACGGTGGAGGAGGGCGGAGGATTTGTGCTTGTATCACAGCCACTGAGAGGACCACGAACTCCTCCGTATCCCAAAATATTCCAGAGAGATGTGAGGCCATCTGTGCAACAGCTAAAGCTCGGTGTCTGCTTAGCTTTTCCCAGGACTGCAGAAAGGACTGGGAAAACCTTTTCACGACTGCAGCTTACAAATGTTACATCATCCAGAGGGTGTGCACGCTGCTGTGCATCTACCTCTGAGTGTGATAACTTTGTCTCATTGAAACCTGCTACTTTCCCTCTGAGTGACAGCTCTAACTAAAACACATCAAACAGGGTGTGAAGCAAGTCATCTGCTACTTGGAAGGCCCGCTTCACATGTTGAAGCGTCTTTGGGTGAGATACTGAACCCTGAATCAGAATAATGACTGTGTGAAAGTGTTTGAATGAGGCTTGGAGAGAAAGTGGACCCTATGGAACACAGTTCATGCATCTGAGCGCACAGAAGGTGATCCTACTGGGATACAAATGCAAACACATAATTCATTCAGAAGTAGTTGTGTGTTTAATTGTTAGTGTTGCAGGCACTGACTGGCAGTGATAGTGAGCTAAGCCAGGGGAGTTCACTGTGCTGCAAACTGTGCCGTCTGAGGCCGTTGGTCCCCCAGCAGAACTTCATGTGTAGCAGCAGCACACGCCCAAATATGCCTGGGAAAACCAAACGTTTGCAGGCAGCAGATATTAAAATGTCAGAGTGTGAGCTGTTGCTTGTTCTGCACTGGTAAACAATGACAAGGTCAAAAAGGTACAATAACACTGTTCATGTCAGTGTTTTTATTCTGAATAAAGTGGCTTTGCTTCCTCTTTTTTTGATGCCCTCAGCAGCTGTGAGCCTCCCTCAGTTCTTCAGTCCCAACAATGCTGCCACTGTGTCCCTGATCAAGGTCACAGGGTGCCATCCACAGACGCTGCTTTATGGCTTCCTGCTTTGTTCCAGGCTACCTTCACAAACCTACTTCCTGTTCACAAATATCTATTTCCTGCACAGAAGAAGACGATGGGAGTAAAATAATTGCTTTTTCCTGCTTTGGCTCTGATACTTTACTTGGATATTTTTTTATGTTTCATCCACTTTTTATTGCTCCGTCTCCCCTGTGTGCAGACAGTCAGCCACAGACCTCACTCTCAGCTCACTCCTCACAGTGTCTGGAGCACACATTTCCAAAAATGAAAATATCAGCTGGAGTTAGATAACGTGGCCGGCACATAGCTAGCATAATGTGCTTTGATCTACTTCTGACACAGCAAATAAGAGAGAGAGAAGAAGAGGATGGGCGGGAGAGAGCCCCGGCCGGAGGAGATAAGAAAAAAGTAACCACAGAGGGGAACACACCCACTTATGAGACCAAAAAAACACACCAGGATATTATTTTGGATCTTCACACCACAGGCTTCTGCTCTTCTTCCTTATCATTCCTCAGCATCCCCTCGCCATGCCTTCACCGGCTCAGCTCAATGACAATCAAAGGTCAAATTTCCCCTTGTTTAAGTCCTCCAGCAGCCACCGTTTGTTTTCATAAAGGAGCTGATGAGGCTGTGATGGCGCAGACAGAGGGGGTGATAGTGTCTGCACATGTGAGCACATATGAGCATGTGCACGCTGCACATGATGGGAAATGACGATACACACGGTTGCAGAGGAGTGACCGTGCGTCTCTAACTGCAGTCTGCAGTCTCTTGGGTTGCAGTGGATGTAGTGGAGCTTTAGTAGCAGCAGCATGTGGTGATTTTCACAGAAAGCCCCCCCAGCTCCTCCCAAACTAAAACCAACCATTTTATGATTTAGTGCTGCCCGTCTGCTCACTGCTCAAAGTCTCTGTCCTGCATCTCGCTGCCTGGACATCGTCACCTGTCTGCGCTCCTTCCTGACTGAACTTCTGCTTTTTAAAACATTTCAAACGTACAGCGTGGACCCCTGTACGCCCGTCTCTTTGTAGACCACTTTTAGATCTTAACAGCAAGGACATTTTGTTCTAACTTGTCCAAACATCCAGTTTAAAAGTTTATTTTGGGTTAAAGTCAATGTAAAACCCAAGCTGGTGGCAGGCTTGCGTGGCAGCTATGGGGTGACCGACAGGCTGGGTGCATGTGAGAGAGAACTGGAAACAAAGACAGCTGCAGGTACCCTGATGGAGATCACACTCAGCACACATGTTCCTGTATACTATACCGGCCACTTGGTTCTGGCGTTCCATGTACGCCCTGCCTGCTAGCATCTTGCACCCTGCTGTTATGTGCTGGATTGTCTCAGGGGCATCTCTGCACAGCCTGCACCT
>JAVDPK010000389.1:7570-24012 GCA_034780415.1 Cichlasoma orientale
TATCACAGGCCAACTTAGAGAGAGACACACGCTTCACATCCACTATACCGCCAATTTAGAATCACCAAACATACATGTGTTTGGACCACGCAGCCTGAAATAAATTAAAAAAAAAAGCACACAACAACAACAATGCAGGCACAGGGAGACAATCCAACTCTGCACAAAAAGGCCCCAGCTGAACAGGAGGTCTGAACCCAGAACCAAAGCTGCCATGCCAAGTTTCAGCTGCAGGCTCTCAATCTTAGCTGAAGAAGAGTGCACACTATACACTGGCATATAAATTTTATATTAAAGTGTCCTATTCATTGTATTAAAGTTTTAACTGAGGAAATGTGAAAGATAGATAACCTACAAAATATAATAAAACTTAAAATCAATCAATTAAGTTTAGAAAAACAAAAAAGCAGCATTTCTCTTTTGAAAACATATAATGGAAACTATATACGGCTTTAACACATTTTTCAGCGACGTCAGTTATTTCACGAATGAATGAAATGAAGGTCAGTATTAAATTCAGTACCTATCAAAGCAGGTTTACAGGTTGTGCAGCAGCATGTCTGTTTCATCTAGACATTACAGAGCTCTGTGCAAGCACATGATTTATATTTCAAAGAATGGAAGTCCCTCCTTCTTAGAAGCAGCGCACAAAGTTGCCATGTTTACGTTGAGGTCAGGACTTAAAAGCCGTGGTGTGCAGTCTCTCATCCAGCCAAGTCACTGTAGGGAAAAAATAGCTTTAATGCACAACACAGCCATTATCATGGTGTGAGCAGTGTGAACCACTGCCGCACATTTCCCTCCTCCTGAATCAGTGAATAAACTGATCAATCAATCCTGTAGCCAGTATTGTTCAAAATGTGCCTGTAAATATCAGCAGGATCAAATGCAGCAACACTGTTAAATCAAACTGACTTTCATTCCAAAAGGCTACCTGTTCAGCACGTGTTGAAAAATCAAAAATGTGACAGAGGTAAATACAGAGTGAGAAAAATGTGCTCTTGTGTTGCAGCTGGGCTGCTTCATTTCTTATTTGGGAAAGGGCAGGCTTAGAGCTCTGGTGCAGCGGCAGGTTTGGGTCATTTTATTTCACTGCCAAATCCAAGGTCACTGCCATTGCCCCTGGGTGATCAGACGAGGGGGATGGGTCCCCACTAGGGAATAAGCAGAAGACCGAGTATTGAAAGAGGTGAAACGTGATGGGAGGAGAAATTTTAAAAAAGGGGGTGGGGGTGGGGTATTCTGCCCTATTGCACACAAAAAGGTCACCATTTCCCAGATAAAGACCCCCTCTCCATCGTCCAGCCCCTTATGACCCCTGACCCCTTTAGTTCTACATCAATGCTGAAACAGAGGGGGAAGAAAAGAGGCAGGAGGGAGCACGGGGAAACACACCCACCAAGAGTCAGCGGTGACAAAAGGGGGCCTCAGCCACAGCTAGCCGAGTTGGTCAGGAGAACAAACGGTCAGGCCACCGTCACAAAGCAGAGCCACCAGAGGCTGAACATCTCCACAGCCTCTGCCTGTTCCCAGCCACTCCACTGCCCCTGCATTTCATAAATGACAATAGGTGCTGCTCTGCTCTGAGAGGTACCCCAGCACACACAAACACAAACACGGGCTAAAGAGAGGGAGCGAGATGGCAGAGGCCCAAAGGAGAGCTGCTGCCTGCCCATCACTGACAGGCCTTTGTCTCACACTCTTCTGCTTGTTGGCAGAAAGATTTCCTGATCCCTGCTTAAACAAAATGCTAAACGGGACCGAGGGCCCCTCTTTCTCTCTCTCTCTCTTTTTCTCTGTGTGTGTCTGTGAAAAACAGAGTGGGTGATAGTAATATCCACAACTGTCTCCACCTCCTGCCTGTCTTTGTCCTTATTACACATTTTCACAGATGCAAAAACAAAATGCGTGCCATGAAGGAGACAAAAAGAGGGGGCTTATGTGTTTTTATTGGTGGATGCTGCAGACCCTGTAAAGACTTTTAACTGCGGAATCTGGCAATAAAGGCTCTGTTAAGTGTAGTGAAGCACGGTGACGGGGCAGTAGCGCACGCTAACCAAGTCCCAACACCAACACACACACTAAAAACAAGCCCACACCCACACGTCCTTATGTTTTCTATCCCTGGGAGGGCCCTATTGATAAAACTGGTTTCCTGCAGCCAAACGTACGTGGTTCAAACCATAACATTAATGACGTGGACCGAAGCAAAATTCCACATTTGGAGACTAGTCTGCCTCTTCCAACCTCTGGCCCAGCCTCTGCTCTCTTTTCTTTCACCTTTGACCTCTATTTACTCAGGAATTCCTCCCATGAGCCTCAAAAGCAGACAGAAGGAATTTTAGGCCCCCTATTAATTTGTTTGTTTGAGAATAGCTAGGGTGGTCCAGAGATATCTGTAGGCCAATGGAGATTTAACTGAGTGCCACTTTAATCAACACACACAAGCAAAGATAGCATCATATGTACAAATAGAATCGTGTGCACATCCACAGACAGACACAAGCACACTGAAGTTGAATTTGAGCCTCTAATCCTCGGTGTGTTCCCTTCCATTTGTTTGTTTACCACACTGTCAAAATCAAGGCCACTGCATGGAATACTGTCTTATTACCATAGTTTGAATCTGCCCGGTGATGAGCTGTTTCTTCAAGGCATTTCATTTCCAAATGACGTTATTCCACTCTGTTGAAATAGGATGTTTTCCAGAGTTGACACAGTGAACAATGAAATATGTAGAACAAAATATCTGAATGAGCTACAGTGTGCACAGCCGCTGACAGCAGCTGCTTAAAAAGTTGGCACGACGACAAAAACGAGCAAAGTTTGTGTACATATCTGTATATCAATTTGCTACATATGCTGCACTTGTGTGCATAATGTGTGCTTATATTTTCTTCTGAGGACTTTGGTGCCAATTTATTTGCATTTTAAAGTGTGATCCCATAAGAATAAATAGTGATATGATTAAAACCATGTCACAACTAAAGTGCATCTGGAGAACTAAGTTAAATATATTTTAGTCACTGAGCTGCATCAACACTCTCCTGCATCCCTTTTCCTGCTCCTGGGCTTCGCTTGCCAAGTGATGCTATTTATGCAGGCAGATATTTTTAAAGCTTAAGGATGCTGGATCCAGCTCATCCTTCACATTATGGAGCAGCTAACAGGGAATATTTAGAGCTCTCCATGCATGTCTGTGCTCTGTACATGGCTGAAATCTTGTCAGCATGGCTTAAGACTTGAGCACGGTGGCAAACATTGCACTCACAGTTTTGTTGCTTTAGTTGCATCAGAAATTGTTAATTGGTTAGAAAAATCACATTTTTTACCATCCCTCTATATAAAAATATACAGTAAAGGAAGACAACAAGGCATGCCGTATGGGACCCTTTGGTGATTTTCCACCGCTTTTAGATGAATGATGTGTCATCTTCAGACATGTCGTCTTCCCCACAGGACAGCTGGACAAGTTTCAGCATTTGTCAGTATATCTACCCAGAGGAGATTTTTAGTGTTGCTGTTTACTTGGCGTGCTGACAACAAAGCAATGCACAGCAGACACACAGCATCTGTACTGGAAGCAGAGAGTGAGACAACCTTCATCGTTACCTTTAGAAAATTAACCTGCTCTGAAATCAGAAAAACAGCGTGCTGTAATAAAATCACTTTGTTGTTTCCAATTTTAATTGAGCTAAAAAGGAGCATTCATCTCATTGTCCATAATCGGACAATGAGATCTGCAGATTTAGACAGCAGGTGCAGAGTAATCATCGGTTTCCAGTGCAATTACACAACGGAGGTCAGAGCTGCCATCAGTTTAACCTGCTCATTATGAAAGAAAAAAAATTTATTTCTCCCCAAGTTCATCTGATACACTGGCAGACGCCTGGAGGAGCCCTGGCCACACAGTACCTGCCCACAGGAAGAACCAGGGCAGCAACAGTTTTTGATCTTTTCAAGACAGAAATATTAATGAGAAGCTATCAGTCAAAGCATAACAGAAGAATTCTATAAACATCTATTAAACTTGTTTTCATTTTGCGAGGAGCAAAAGAGCATCCAAAGTGGCTTCATGTTTAAATATTAAGACTATGTTTTGCAGATCAATATGACAGAGAGATCACTGGCTTCATGGCAAGCACAGAGGAGCATGGGGGATGGGGGGGGGGGGGGTTGTTGATCGAAGTCAGGGTTTGGCCTGCAGACAAAGGGAGCTAAAAGGAGATGTAGGGATGGAGCTTCAGCAGTCACACAGACAGGAGCTCCTGAAAGGGGTGGGGGGACAGGAAGGTCGGAGCGTGTCGCGGAGCCACACGTGTACGCACAAGTACAAACACGCTCATGAAAACTACCATCAGCTCCACATAAATCACTCTTCCTCGCTGCTGTCTGAATCCGAGTGGCCGCTCGTGGCAAGCTGTCCGCAAACCTTTGAGGAGCAGCAAGCTGCAATTTTGCATCTTCTCCCGCAGCAAGACCGAGTAAAACACACTGCTTTACATTTGCATCCAGAGAGGAGTTAAGTTCACACGAATGAGCTGCAGGAGTGTAAACTGAGGCACTTTTACAGGCTTCCTCTGTCTTCTCCTATAAGCACTCCCCGCCACCCCCCTTTTCATTACAGTCTCATTGAGAGGCCTGCCATTATAACAGTGGTTCAATTCACCATGATGGTTTCGGGACTAAACAAGGTGGAAATTATGTATACTGAATCAATGTGTAAAATAATAACATAGTCACTGTATGCACATATAGTGCCATTTTACTACTTATGATTTCACGACTCAGTGAATTCGCTTGTTGGCTGCACCCTCGGTGCTGGGTCTTCAGATCTTTTCAAACAGTCCCCCAGGTCAACTGTGGTCTCCTTATAAGAATCGGGCAGGGTGAAAATAAATTTGCTACCAAAGCTTCAGCGCTTTCCAAATAATTCCAGACAAACAGACAAAAGCAAGTCATTTTAAATGATCCTAAAAGCTATTTTGTAACAGAGGTCTTTTGTGGTGTGTTGCCTGGTGACGCGGGCGTGCATGTGGGGGAGGGGCGGGAGCCCTGGCTGGGTCCACTGTACCAGGCTTGTCATTCATCCAAATGATGAAAAGCTTCCGGAGCCTAAGCTAATGAGGAGGTCCTAGAGAAAGTGAGGAAGGAGAGAGAAACCGACCATCAAAGAGATAACATTCAGGAGGAAAAAAAGTGTTTCCTGGACAGACTGTCGATTTAGAGGGGCAACAGGGAGTCCATCCTACACCAGCACCCGACCGTGAGCTCACACAAACGGTTGTCAAGCAAATAAAAAGTGAAATTTATGGAGGGTAGTAGTGTGCAGAATAAGATGGAGGCTTTATCCAATGGGAGAGCTATAAAGAGGCTTCAGTAATCGCACCAACTATTGCATCACAGTGGTGCAAGTCAGCGCTCTGTTGTAAGAGGAGCTATAACCCAGCACATTACCTCGAAAACACAAAGACAGCAGCAACATTAGCAAACACTTTGAAGAGAAAAAGAAACAAACACGAGTCACTGACCCTTTTAAGGAGAATACTTCCTTGTTATGCTCACTTTTTCTTCATAAACACAATGAAAACACTTTATCTTATTTAATCCATGCCCACTGCACAACTCTGGTGGACCAGGAGAAGATGAACTAGACCAGGGTTTTATGTTATTTACCTAATGCCTAGGGATGGGTACTAGGAGAACACATCTGGACTGAACAGGTGACAGAAACATGGAGTATGAGGCGTGCCAGAAATTAGGATTAGGATTAGGAATACTATTTCATCCTTCACAGCAAAGAATAATCTATAAAGCCTTTCGGACACATACTGTATCAGAAATAATGCAGGTAGGAAAAGCTATTTTACCTACTTCAGGACAGCAAATTTTTTGACTTTATTTCATGTGTCAACATAAGGAAAATTCAAGATCCCTGTTACCACAATGAAGAGCAATGAAAGTCCCATTAATCTGCTAAAAACAAAGGAAACAAAACCACAGCAAAAATACCTGCATCGTTTTTTTAATGGCACATATTCCAAAAGTATCAAAGGCAGTGGGCAGTGACTGATGACAAATGAGATCTAAGATCACAAGCTCTTTTAGTGATGGCTCCTTGCTGAGACTCTATTAAGGAGAGACACGGATGCATTACAACAAAGCCTTTACTCATTTCAACGCTTTGTCAACAGACTGGCCAACACAACCCAAAGGGTCAAAGCTCAGGGGTCAGAATGTGACTTTCAGTAATTCACTAGTCCCTACCTAATCAATACCAATCAACGGTAAACCTTGGAAAGGTCAGCGGGAGAACAAAGCCAAGCCAAAACAGGATAAATCAACCATGAACGATTTTGAACTTGAGCTACAACGTCCGAGGTTCGCTCTTGCTTACATTCATTCACCGTTCATTCATTAAATCTGTTTTCATTCATTAAATTTTCCAGAAGCAGAGTGAGCAAGAGAAATGCTCCACACTTTACATTATTCTTAATTGTTCATGCTAAAACACTAATGAACCGTTAGGCTAAATAAAGATGAACTTGCCTTACAGTAAAATAATAATTAGGGAGGTGCAGCTTGACATTAGATTATAGCAACCTTAAAATTAAGTGTGATTATTATATGACTTGAAATCATCACAAATGATTTCAGATATTGTCAGGGCAGATCGGTAATGGGGAGCGTTGCGTGGTTGGAGACTGGAAGAGATGCCTTCACTGCATCACAGTTCCACACTATTGTATCTATACAGACACTGATATATCTGTCAAACATCTGCAATGGCCAACTTATTGACTGATATTGGCATATTGGACATAAGCTGATGGTTGTGGCCAAAGTTTACTTGTTGTGTTGTATTTTCACAATAAATAACAACAACAACAACAACAACAAAATATTGGTATAGACATCGCCCATCAGACAAATTTTTCTTTTAAGCATGGTTATCGGAATCGACTCAGAGAATAACAAGCTATCTTGCTAGCGCTATACACATTGAAATATGAAAAAGCATTCTATAAAAATGTTAATAAACTATATTTGAGGCTAATATATTTTCACTAAATTGTTCACAAACTCTTAATACCCCTCCTGGTGCACAGGAGCACTTGTTAGTCTGTCTGGGATAATATTTGTATTGCTAAATTAACAGAGCCGTCTGATATATCAGCTGGGGGCAATATATCTTTTTGGCTTTTGGCTACTCTGATATATCTGTTCCTGCTTTTATAATGGCCGATAAGCGAAAATTTCAAAAGTATAGTAAAGAAGAGAAGGGACAAAGACCCTTCAACCATGGTCCGAATGTTTGGAACGCCACAAAAACAACAACCAGCTGATCTAAGCAGAGTTGCGTAGAGTATAAATATGCAATCTGAAGGTGCGGCTTTCTGCACCATCTCTTTAACGTCCTCATACTTATCACTACATCGTGTTTACACACTAAAAGAGAAAAAATTCCTGTTTAATATGTATGGTCTAAAAAGTCATATATCAGTCAGGCTCTATACATTAATGGATTTCTTTCCACCACGCTTTCTTAATCCTAACTCATTTTGTGAAAACAGGGGTACTACTTTTGACTTCTCCCTCATACAGAATCAAAAATGTGCTGCAACAGAGGATTCAATATGACCTTTGAAAAGAAAGACCCTTCAGAGAGGCTGTGAAAGGTTGCATGTGCTTGACAGCGCCAGCCATTGAGCTACAGTGACTTTTCCCTTTGGCCAGTGAGACGTCCATGCTAACCTCCCTATCCCACTGGGTAGGAAAGCTGTATTGGCCACAACAGCACAGCAGTACCCTGTCTACATATAACCATGGGAATCAACAGGCTTCTGTGAGCCTTTGTCCATCCCGGTGTTCGAGAATATACATAACAGAACCTTCAAAAAGACTCAGCTCAGCACAGTGTGGAGCAGTACAGTATCACTAAAACTGCAGGAGGAGTGTGCATCCTGGATGCCTTTGATTTAAAGTAAGTGGGCACATGCGTGGTTTGAGACAGTGGCAGGAAAGGAGGACAGAGTCAAAGTCTCACGGCGATAAGATTAAAAATGCAGTAACAATTAACCATGGCAACAATGCAGGGAAAACAGCGCTGAAGTAGAAGGATTTCAAACAAAGGGTCTGGTCGTCATGCTTGAGAAAATGCACCTTGATGCCTCTACCAGTGAGTGGGTTGCTGGGTTTCTTTGAGCTTATTGCACTCTTACAAAGCAGCTTGGAGACTCTCAGCATGACCGCTTGTTAATGCTAAATTCTAAGGCTTCCATTTCTAAGCAGCACTATAGATGAGCACCAGAAAGTTCATTACACTCAAAGACATATGTTAAAATATTCAAATATTCAAACAGCTGGGGCTATATTAAGAGCATTTACTTGAACAACCGTAGCAGTAATAGTGAGACTGAACCTGAATATTTGAGGCAATCTTTCAATTACAGTGTTTATATTTGTAAAGAACAAAGATCATAACTCAGACAGTGGTTATGATTTTGCTTGTGTTGTAACTGCACTGACTTTCAGGCAACGCGATCAGGTCGAGACAAACTATTGCTTTGGTATCCTGATATAGGACAATGTAGGATGATGAAGCCAGTAACAATAAAAACAACAAAGATGTCAATCATAACCACCGTCCGCAAACTCCAGACTGAAGTCTACCATGTTAGCAGACCTCCTCCACACGACTGGACTTCTTTTTTTGTGCAGTCCAAGTACAGCTTAAAAGCATTTATTTAGGGTTGTTTACCTTTTATAGTTGATAATCTTCATGTAATTCAGTTTGATTTGAATTTTTGCTGTTTGTTTCTGGTATGCACTTTAATGTACTGTGAGGTGTCATTTTGCCGTTTTGAAAGGTACATTCAAGTAAGCATGATATATTTAAGCCAAGCAGAATTCTCCCTGGATAAAAAATGAGGCCAACTTATATATGTAGAGGAACTGCAGTTCTTCAAATTGCCACTTAAAGCTGCCTCCAAAAGCGGCTGGCGAGCAGTTGCTGGCTGTCACTAGGTGAAATCAGTCACAAAGAGGTTGCTCCACCAAAAACCTCCTTGCAATTGCGTTGGCTACTCTGGTAACCTGTAGTTTGTGTGGAGGACACCAGCTGTGTGCAAACGCCAACTGCTCACCGCTGCAAACAGAGACTGTTTGCCTTGAAAGTACAAGCTGTGCCTTTTGAAATGTGTTGGCTGCAGCAATGAGACACAACTTTCACAGTTTCACTACCACTTGGCAAGTAGTTGCCAGGTGTTTACAAACAGGTCAGTGTCCTCCAGAGGCAACAGCTGCAACCTGCTAGCAACCAAAGCAACTACAAGGAGGCTTCCGGTGCAGCACTGTATACCTCTGTGCGACCAGTTTCAATCACTCGCCAGCTGGTCATGAAATGTGTTGGCTGCAGCATTAACACATTAAAAATACCCATTTTTTTGGCTTGTGACCTGTGGTTGGTCAGCAGCCTGTCTCTAGGCCCGTGTGACCGGGGCCTACAATGAATGCACCTTTCTAACCAAGTGTCCAAATATGATCATATGGTCATGTAGCTCCAAAAAAGCAAGATGGCGACAGCTGAAATGCCAAACTAGAGTTACAAAACCACAAGTCACAAACTTCTGGTGATGTCACGGTCGCTACATTCATTATTTTTGAACAGTCTGTGCTCAAACCTACTTAGATTTACAGCGACTGCATTTAAACATACTTTAACTTCTCGGGAACAGAAAAGCCCTAACAATATATATAAGCTGACGACCAAAAGAGAGACTTACTGGCTGCCTGAATGCGTGCCTTACGGCTCACCACCAAACCAAAGGAATTCTGGGCGATGCATTCGTAGTCGCCCTCGTCTGAGGAGCCATCAGATTTGGTCTTCTGGAAGTGAGCGATCAGCAGCGAGCCATTGATGAAGGTGGTATGATGCTGGTCCTGAGTTAAAAGTAGGCCATTACGCCTCCACTGTGTCGTAATCGGGGGGATGCCATCCACCTGGCAGTGGAGCATGAGGGGCTGCTCCTGCACGGCGATAATGTCACTGGGCTCCAAGGTGAAGGACAGCTCTGCCTCACACATCACACCTGAGGAAAGACACACACACATACACACGTGTCAACCACATACTTAAACTTGAAAGTAAATGGTAAAAAGGACTCATATTTACATAGAGCTTTTCTACTCTAATTGAGCACTCAAAAAGCTTTTTACTACACGTCTCATTCACTCAATTACACAGTGTGTTAAATCTTGTCTAACATTCGTGCACACACTCACACGGTTGCATCAGTGACAACTTAGGGTTCAGTATCTTGATCAAGGATACTGATGCAGAGTTTGGAAGGGGCATCAGTTTAAAGATTGTTAACAGTTTTGCTACAGGACCTACGGTTAGGTGCAGATAAAGCTCAGTCTTAATTCTGAAGATAAAAATAAATAAACTTGGCTAGTGTAATAATTCTACAATCTGCGCTATGTGACCTCTACAGTAGTCCTTCTTCAGCTCCTCAGTACATTGTTCTATGTAAGATGAAGAAATGAATGGACTTCGTGATTCAAAAAATTACAATAACTAATCCTTATGATATCTATCTAGATAAATATTTATCTGGGTCACAAAATATTTTTATTTTAATTTATAGTGACTTTTTTAATTTATGAAGCTGTTTTAACCTATCTATTTCCTCTTCAATGCCATCCATCGTTTACAACAATCCATACTATCCAGGGCCACAATGGACTCTGAAACTGATCATTTTCACATCAACCACTGAAGCCAACAGGAACAATGATCCTTATGTTCTTTATGTTCTGACAACTGCTCACCAGGCCTCGCACCTGATGAATAAAAAGCCTCGACTGAGCCACCTCCAGGCTACAGTCCCAAGAGAATTCATAATCTGTGGAGTGAATGCACCCCAAGCAAGTGTATTCTTGTGCTAAACACACACCCACTTCTAGCTTTCTAGTGATCTGATCTGTGGCTGTAACACTGTCGCAGCTCGTTCACATTTTCATTTTTGTTGATCAACACAAAATTATACTGTATTTGTTTAGCGTGTTCCCCACTGTAATGCGGTCTGATGAGATCTGATTTTCAGTTTATGTGATCTCTGAGGGTGGGTGGGGGTGGGGATAATAAATAAAGGATGTAAACAGCCTGACCTGGCTTGGTACTATAAAAGAGGAGCTTAGCAAGCTCTCTTGGTATCATGTTTCAGCTGCTGATAGAGTAGAGCACTACCAGTCTCTGCCCCAGGCCCTGGAATCTTGTGGGATGGGCTAGGGGAGGGCAGTGGAGGGGGGCAAAGCACAGGGGTCAAAACAGAGAACCTCCGGCTTCATCCCTCAAATTCCAGAGGAGAACCACTTGCCCTAAGGAACAGGCAGGGAATTTACTGACATACCCCTCCATGAAGATCACATATGGAGCATAATGCAAAGAAGCAGCTTCTCTTCCTCTCCCCATGTTCTGTCTCCCTTCCTTACGTAGGCCCCCCCCCCCACCCCTTTTCACACTCATCGAGCATGGTAAGTGAAATGGTCATGAGACCAGAAGAGACATCAGTGCTACCACTTGTGAAAAACAAGGGGGTGGTGTTGGAGAAATATTTAACCCTTAGCTGGCAGATCCTGCCGCCTGAGCTGCTGCTCTTTAAAATGATGCTGGCCGCAGAGCTCCATCTCCTTTGATCCAAATAATATTCCGCTTCGAGCAGAAGCAGCCAGCAGATATAAAAAAGCAGCAGTCATACATCCAGAATGGTTTCGACTCAGCTCTACTTTATTTGTGTAAAATGAGGCTGGAGGCTTTTTACTCTCCTCTTTCAAAGCTGGCAAAAGACATTAATCAATGTTATCAAGCCTTGGAGCAGACAGGAAAATAACATTTTAGTGTTCAGTGTGTGTATGGACTCATTGATTTGGAGCGGATTAAACAACTTTAATGATTTTGTATTCAGGCAATCAGAGTTTCTTCCATTAGCTAGAACAGTCTGAGGTTGCTGGCTTTCCCTATAAATACAGCATGTTACGGGAGTGATTGGTTAATGCCATTCTGAGCGCTGGGCGGGTAGAAGGTTACAAACAACAGTGTGAGAAAGGTCAGAGAAAATAATTTTCAACACAGCAGCAGATTATAAGACAGATAGAGCCAATAATACACAGGCAGAAAGAGGACAACAGAAGGAGGGGAGAGCTGGATTTTTGCGCATTTGTGAGTTTCAGGTTAAGGTCATCTGTGAACGCTGAGCATCCAGTGGTGTGCAGAGTGAGAGGAACGCACAGCTGTACAAATTAGTGGCAAAAGCAATGGCCTATCCACAGAAACACATGTTCACGGGCATCATTCTCTGCAGGAGTGGCTCTTGGAGGCTTGATAAGGAGACGGACACACATTCACACAATTTTATGCTCTTTTTATGTCCAGAAAACAGACACTAGCACGTGGGATTAGCGGATAAGACTAGAGACGAGCGTCAGCTAAGTGCGGCTCATGCTCTGGCTTACTTACTATTGACAGATAAGTGTGGCGAGCTGGCACTGAGGTTTTATTGCTGCAACAGTAGAGTGAAGATGACACCCAGTTACTCACAGACAGATGGAGTTAGCAGACACGAGCGCCACTGACAGAGCTAAGTGAGCTCAGGACGCTCCACAGGCAAGGTGAGGATACAAATGGTCACTGACATGGCATCACATGGTGGCATCATAATAATGCCATTACAGGGTGCAGTCCAGAGGTATTATAGTTAACTGAAACTAGGTAATAGAAATGTTTCAGTGAAAACTAGATTAGAATTACAAAACTTGAATAAAATAAAAATAACTCAAAGGGCTTTAGTTGTGGTCAACACTATAAGATCTATTGAAAAACTACAATAGCTTTAGTTTGATCTTAGTGATTATACCAAAATATGGCATTGAAGGAAATGTTGACTAAAGTAGTTTAATTAGGTTTATTTTTCTGTGTCTGCAGCATAATGCACAGTTCGGTTTAAATGTGCAATAACATTTTTCACACTTCATGAGTAGACGTGTCCTTTATGAACTTCACTGCAGATGGGAAACTGAAGCGGCACTACGCCACTGGTGTCAACAACTAAGCAAAAATAGACCAAAGTCCTACATTTGTACTTTAAGTGTGATTAAGTGTGCAAGCACGGATGAAACAAAAGTATGAATAAACCACTAAAATGAGCAACTTCAATTTCTTTGTTGGTTATAAAGCTGATAACGTCTGCCTAAAAAGCGATATTTATTCCGTTTCCTGAGGGAAGACTATATGTGCAGCATTGATGCTTGCATTCCCTCCTATAGGCTTCAGCTTGATATATTATTAATCAATACTCTGGTTTTCTAGCTACCTTTGTGCTCCATCTCATTAAAGAGCAAGCAGCTTCAGCTGGTATTTACCCATTATGATAGAAGCTTGGAGCTGTTTAGTGATGGCAATAATGCTAAGAAGGTTGAAATGAAAGTAGCTGCACCGTTCAGCTCTCTTCATTGTTTATCTGTTGCGAAATCTTCCCTCTGAATAACTTAAACCGTTTTGGATTTAAGTGCAAAGTTTAGAGAAACTCAAACAGTCATGAAGTTAATTGAAGGTGCTTTCATCTGAGTCGACTTCTCCTTTTGATACTGTCCCGTTTCTCTGAGCTCGATACTCACAGGCCGTCTCAGACTAACCGTTCAAAGCAATTAGTTAACCCTTTGATAAACTGAACTTTTTTTTTTTATCGTGAGCTCTTCGGAGCGATGCTCTGAACCCTTCCTGGTTCTCTGACTTCTTCAGCCCCTATGAGATGTAAAGCCAACTTTCATCTGAATGCTTTTCTCAGTCTTATTAAAACTGCTTAAAATATCATAAAAAAGTGCCTTTATCTAAACTGAATCTTATCTCTGCAGCAGCCAAGCACTTGAAAGCGCTTCATTTCCTTAATGTGATGGGAAGATTGGAGTTTCATCCATCACAGAGCTCTGTTTCTGACATTTTTGTTCCCAGCCCTCTCACTGAACATGTTATGAACCACTGTGTACAGGCCTTTATGATTCCAGTGGGGCCTTTGTGGGTCCCTGTGTGGTATGCTTTGCAAATACTCAATACTCTCTCTTGCCTTTGAATTAAGGGGGCCCCACACAGAGCGAGAGAGAAACTGTCTGTCATATTGAACAAAGGGATGTAAAAGAAAATTTGAAAAGAAGGAGAGAGACAGTCTTGACATTTAATCTGTACAAATATTCTCCCCAGCAGGCAATAACCACAGTCGTTTAATCTATTCTGAGAGCAATAACCACTGTCACCTCACCCAGCCGCAGGGCTGTGTGCTCTGAGGACTGGGCAGTCAGGACCTCCATCTGCTTAAAAAAAAAAAAAGTCCCCTGATATTAAATGAAACTACTCATGGGAGAAGCATAGTCACTTTTTACAAAATAGCTTGAGGAGTTAAGTCCTTCTGTCCTGCGCACTGGCCATGACTACTGTAAACATAAGACCTTCTCTGTGCAGCAGCTCATAGTTCATTCTTAACTTCATTCTAATCTGGATCAAAACAAACGCAAATAAGAAAGCAACCCCAAAACACCGCTGACTACAACGCACGTGGGTGGGATGCCTCTTACCTACCTGGACATCTAAGGTCTCCGAAGCATCCGTGCTTAAGAACACCTAGAAGCGCTACACAATGTATCAAACAGAACTTTAAGCACACTTCAGGTGTCCGTATGCAACTCAGTAAAGTGCAGGTACGCAGCGCAAAAGGCATTTCCTCACTCCGGCATTTCCTGCCCAAATACAAACAAGACACCGGAGAGGGGCCAAGTTCAGGGTTACTGGACTCTAACGGGGCTCACTGCTTGCAGCACGCACCGGAGCGGCGGGCTGACCGTGGCTGTCCTCTATAAAGCTACAGCACCCTGCTGCACTTGACTATAAGATAAATGCCACTTACCGATTAAAGCATTCAGGAGTATTCCCAAAAAGCACGGAAGGCGGCGGCGCCTTGCGGATGCCATTTAAACACGGAAAATATTCCAGCGCTAGACGAGAACAACGTGAGGTGAAAAGACACGGGTCAAACAAAAAGAAAGCAACGCAGATGTCCAGCTTCAGCTACTACATGTTCCGACCTGTGGTGCTACAGTGTGGTGGCTCGCTAGGGTCGAACAAGATTTCGCCATTTTAGCCATCTATCAGGGGTCTGTCAGCATCCCGCTCTCTCTCCCCTCCTCACTCACTCTGCTGTATCCTAAAACCTGCCTCTCTCTCCTCTCCCTCCCTCCCTCCCTCCCGCTCCTTCTCTCGGTCTCTCTCTCTCCCACACACACACACACACACACACACACACACACACACACACACACACACACACACGCACTGAATCTCCTCTCGAACAAAAGAACCCACGGCACTGTTTGGCTCCCAGTGCACGAGAAACCTGCACAAACGGCATGATGATTTCTGCGTGTCAGGAAAACAAATCTCGCCTTCCACCAGCACAGATAAAGACTCGTAATTACAGCAATCAGTCATCACCGTAATAAAAAAATAATAATTAATTACAATTATATCAATGAGCATGCCACAGCTATGATGTAACACGCTTCAGATATTAATAATGACAATAATAATAATAATAAACACGAGAAAACCTTTCTTCTGTCTTTGATTGCATGCGAGAAGACAAAATATTATTATTAAAAATAGCAGATATGTTGCACAGGGAACGCCTGATATCGGTTTCTGTTTTAGTTCTTTCAGCTCGGTTTCATGAGGACAGTGGAAACAAAACAGTGTAACGGTGTCAGGTGTGTGTGTCTTATTTAAAGCTGATGGTTCAGCACACGTGAACCTGATATGATAAATAAGGAACGAGAGCTCCTGAGCACTCAATTACAACAAAGCAGCGGCTGTTTAGCTGTAGTTGATCTCCCCCTAGTGGGAGCATTTATGTATTCCGCGTACACCGCATCAATGTCACTGGTTGCACACATGTCGAAAACTATGTAAACAAAAGCTTTTTTCCCCCTTTATCACACAGTTGTTGCAGATTTCTCAGCTGCACGTCCATGATGTACTGAATGTTGCAGCAGAAGACTCATTAAACCACGCAACATTTTTCCACTCTTCTGTTATTCAGTTTTAGTGAGCTTGTGTGAATTGTAGCCTCAGTTTCCTCTTCTTAGCTGATAGGAGTGGCACCAAGTGTGGTCTTCTGCTGCTGTCAGGGGCGCAGCTGTATACTTTCTGAGGTGTATGCGGACACATTTTTAGGCCCCCCCCCCCCCATACCCCCGCCCGATTCACCATCTAGTTAAACAAATTATTACAAGTTCCCTTATTTTTCTTGTTATGATCTCTTATATTGGAACTACAGCACACAGTTGCAGAACAGCGAGCTGTTCTTTTAGTCCTAGTAACTTAAGCTAACCTGAGT
>JAVDPK010000389.1:24112-44022 GCA_034780415.1 Cichlasoma orientale
AGATAGATAGATAGATAGATAGATAGATAGATAGATAGATAGATAGATAGATAGATAGATAGATAGATAGATATGCATACATTTTCTCAGCATATAGTGCACTGAGCTCTCAGTGCCATCATCAGTTGCTTATTTTATAAAAGAAGTAGAGCTACTGTTACTTATCTCCAGGACATCTTCTGCTGTCTTGTTCTGAAGATTACAAAGAAGAAAAATAAACATCCAGGTCAAAAAAGGTGCCGATCCAAAAACAAGCAAGTAATAAAAGAACAAGTTTGTTTCTTCCTTTGCCCGTGCTCCACTTCTCCATCAAGTTTCATTAGATTCAGCTTGGTAGTTTTAGGTAATCTTGCTTATATAAATGAAAAAGACCAACAATTTTGCTTCCCTCTGCTCTGTCTGAACACCAGAACAGTACACGTCTCTAGATAGAATCAAGTCATTTAGTAAAAGGGACAGTTGAATGTGTTCTTGGCTACGTCTCACACAGATAACCACTCTACCTCGCGGATGAGTTTACACAGATCCATTTCCAGCTTCCTGCAGGGCAGTGCCCATGAGTTGAGGCATTCACAAAATGTTATGAATTGTAATCACTAGAAAAAAACCAGCACGTCTCTCAGGTACATCTCAGTCATGCTCCTCACTGCTTTGAATTATTTCTGTTCGGTTATATCAGGATCAATAGTCAGCAGCAGATGATCATTTGTGACACACAACTTTTTAGGAGACAGTTAAAAAATGTCACAATTCAATGCCCATGAGGTGATTAGCATACTTTTTAGCGCTCATGCTGACAGCAGAATATGTCTGCTACTGTAAATCGATAGCAGGAGAAGTGTGATTGACTTAAATGGGCGGAAAGTGGGTTAGAAAACATAGTTAAAGGAGTCAGTGTTCCTAGTACTTTTGCATGAATGTAATAGATTCTTACTTAAATACATAGTAGAAATTTCCAGTGGGGGCACATTTATGGCCATCTGTTTCAGTAAGTGTGCTGCTGCTCTGTTTCACTGAAGGAAAGCTACTCTGTAGAACTCACTGCTGGCCTTTTGCCTTTGTTTGCTCAAGCCGGGCTGTGATAACTCTGGATGGCTGTGCATGGTTGGAGGTGGACCAAAAAAAGTGAGACAAAATAGGAAAGAAGGGGGGAAAAACAGCTCCCATAAGGTTAATGGAAAGTCATGGTGTAATTTGACCTTTATAGATCCCCGAGGATTCTTATACTCCGACTGATGTGCCATATTTTCATTCCCAGTGCCTCTCCACTTCCACATGAAGTAGCTCTGCCACTGGCTCTCACTGCTGCCTGTCAGACCCTCCTGTTTAATGAAAGGTTTCTGCCTGTGCGGCTCAGTTCAAGCTGAGGGAGACCGGAGCGTTTTGTGTTCTTTGTGTGCTGTGTGTGTGTGTTTCTTTTTGGAGCAGGCTGGACCCTTTGGTACAACAGCGACCCCAGTGTCCAGCTCCTCCCTCTCACTAATGCTTTCGTCATGCAGCCTCCCCCACAGGAAGTGCCACTTTCCCACCATTCAGGAATAATAGGGGAGCAGGCAGCAAGCAGAGCAATGCAACATGAGCACATTCCCTCTGCCACGCAGGGCCAGAGAGGCTCTGCTGGAATGTGGTGCGCCACTGAATAAGTGTGTATGTGTGATTTGGCCTTTGTGTTTCTCATCTCTCTGAGCTCAGTGCTTACCAATGCCGTGATGGTCTGTATCCCCTGAGATTGCCTGTAGGCTTTTTACTGGCCCTTGTTAAACTGAGGCTTTCTCAGATGCATGTGCAGCCATAACAATTATTTGGCAGCTGATTCTTCTTAAAGGAATGCTCTTGTTATGTGTATTCTTTGATTTTTCCTGCAATCAACATTAATGAAACTGCTTTAGCTGAGTACATCCTGTCACTGAAGATGTTATTTTTGGAGCTATTGTTTTCCCTCACTGGATGTGGGTGTAAACAGAAAGGTGAAGCAGATGTTTAAGAAGTCAATGTTAAGAATGTTTATTGCATAAAATCTGAAAATTTGTAAGTATGTGCATTTTTAAACATAATTCAGTTCAGCCAGCTACCCGTCTCTGGGTGTTTGAGTTCAGATGCAGCTAATCCTGCCTGAGCTACTGTAACCAACAACACCATCAAGACCTACACGAGGCATCTATCTGCTTAAATTCACAAATATATAATTAAAAAAAGAAAATTTAGTTGTTCAACTGGGCAGCACGGTGCTGCAGATGTTAGCACCGTCACCTCACAGCAAAGAGGTCTTGGGTTTGTGAGGCCTTTCTGTGTGGAGTCTGCATGATTTCCATGTGCCTATGTGGCTTCTCTTCAGGTACTCTGGCTTCCTCCCACAGTCCAAAGATATGTGTTAGGTTAACTGTGACTCTGTGTTAGCCCTGTCCAGGAAGTACCCCAGTTTTCACCCTATGACACTGAAATGGATTGGAAGAAAATGGATGGATGTGTGGTTATTAGACTGCGTCAATTACAACCCCTCTTAGACCCAATAATAGCTAGATATTAACTGTGCAGTGCCACGATTAATTACACACCACAGACCGAATTCTGAAACATGAACAGTATTGTTACAACATTCACTTGCATTGAACTTCTATTTATAATCTGCATAATTTTCTTTGTGCCTGGATATGCAATTTATTCTTTTCTTCATTTATTTTTCAGATGAAAGCAGCGGAAATGGCTCTTTATCCGAACGGACGCCACTGCCTGGACATAGAGAAGTAAGTTCACAATTTCACCATCATGTGTCAAAGAGAAAATGGGATATTTTGGGAATGATGACTGAAACTTAGTCATTTTTTGCCAGTTGTATGAGAGGAGCTGGTCAGTTCAGTGGTTCATGGCGAGGAAAAGCTTTTGTTTTTGTTTTTTTCAAAAGCAAACAAATCTGCCCACAAACACTGATGAATGTGTTATGCCTCCTTCATTTAATACTGTACATACTGGCTGCATTGACTTGCTGCTCGTTGCTTAACAACTTCACAATGGCGACAAGAGCTGCGACCATTTGGATGTCGGCTGCCGCTTCTTATTTCTCTACTGAACACAAGCAAGCATAAATCAAAAGCATTTTTATATAGATTGTGAATATATTAATTTTAAATCCAAGTAGTATCTGTTTACAATCCAAAATAAAATTTCCATTAACAGTTAATACAGCTGCCTTTTGTTATTTGTGTTATCCGCTTTGTAGCCAACAAGATTGTTGTTGGCTTCACGTTTGTGTAATCTTAGATGACCCTTTGGTGACTCAACCCTCTGATTGTTGAGACATAAGATACTTGTGTATCAAAGAGTTCCTTTCCTTTACATTTATAACAGCGAGACTGAAATAGACTGCCGCTGCTGATGCAGGAACCTGTTGTCAGTGTTTGGTCTTTAGTGATATAATGAGGTCATTCCGCAGATGCACTATCCATCTTATTGATAACAGAAATTAGGGTGTAATTGTGACATGCATGACTCTAGGTTTCAGTGTATGAAAATGGAACACTGCAAATAACTGTATTTTTTTCTCATATGTCCCAGCTTCTGCTAAATTATTTTTATCCTCCCTCTGATTATTAGCGCTGCATCTGAAACTGTCTGCAGTGCAAACAACAGTCAAATCAGAAACTGACTTTCACCTTCAGCACTGTGATCTTGTGACAGCAGCGATGGCACAAAGTAGGGGAGGGGGTTGATTATTATGCACCTCTGTTTCAAAGTAAAAACTACTGTTAACTAAAATAAACAGAAAATGAGCAGATTCAGAGCATCAGGAGACCCACAAAAAAAAAAATCCTAGAAATATTCCGGCTGTGTGTCAACCACTTGCCTGATTGTTGACATCAGAATTCCCCATAAAGAGGAATTTGCAGGATGACGGGTGCTGCTGTCTGAAACATCCTGCAGTCACGGAGGGCGTCTCTTAAAAAAATTGCATACTCTGTCTGTTGGCTCTGCAAGTAACGGTGCTGCTGCTTTGATGTGCTGATAGAGATTAGTGGTCACACTCCTTTGTGAAAAGATCAGCCCTCGCCTGACTGTCATTCACTGCATCAGTCACAAGTCAGAACCTGCAGGCCAAGATGCTGTAAAACACATGACAGAGCCGAGCTACTTTCACATTTATTAACTCTCGAACTCTGAAAGTCTGCTGCCGGCCTCAGTAAGCGTGAGAAAGTTGCCTAATTCCCTGTTTGGAGATTTGCAGATGTGGGTTAAAGAGGGGTGAGCCGCTGCAGACGATGCTCCACAGCAAAGCAGAAAAAGTCACCAAGCAGACAGTTTTCTTAGGAAACTGAAGCAGCAGATTTGTTTTATTTTTTTTAAAATCAACAATATTTTTGTGCTGTTGCATTTTGAGAGTCTTTCATAGTTTAATTCAAATTCAACCACTCTGGCTTTTGGCATTTTGGTTTTTAAATAGTTGTTAAATAAACAGTGACACGGTGTGATGTCACGCGTTTTTTTTTATTACGTCCTGATATGTAAAACTTTCACATTGACAGAAGATTTACTGTTTTTTCCTACATGGCAGTTCATCAGTTTCACAATCTGGCGCTGGATGGCCTGTGTGTATGAGGAGGAATTCACGGGACTGACAATACTTCACATGTTAATTTCATTTAAAAAAAAAAAAAACAAGTTTCTTGTAAACACTGTGGTTATGTGCTTAAGTAAGTGAACTTGTTTAGTTGAATTTATAATAAATGTGACATTGACAGCAGTAATACATGCTAACAGGGTTCAGATTACTCACCCCTGGTTTTTTTTAACCACAAATTGTACCCTAAATATAACAAGCTGAGTCACAGTCCTTCAGAGGAATGTCTGTTAGTGGATGTTGGGGTCTGATAAAAAAAGAAAAAAGTTGGGTGGAGTGCAGTAAACTGCTGCGGCAACTTGGCACTTAGGGTCCTGGTCAGATCAGTATAGTCTGTACGTCTTAAAGTGTGCTTTTTTTTTTTTTTACACATTTCTTACAAATTCAAATGGTTTTTTTTGTTTTTTTTGTTTTTGTCATTCTTTGATTACAAGAAGGGCCTTCCTTTTAATCAGTGACAGACACAATCTATCATAAGCAAAGGCTCATTTCCACATCAATGGAAGCAACATTTAATGTAAAAACCTCTAATTTTAGGAGGTAGGACAATCAAATATTGAACTTTATTTAATGATACAAAACTCATTTCTCCTCTGGCATCAACTAACTCGTGTAATGATAGGCTGCGATTGTGTCGGGTTCAGGCTTTGCTGCTTCATGTGGATTCCCCACAGTCATCATTGTTGCCCTCTAAGTCCAAAAAGCGTTCTCTTGAAATCCTTTCCAGTCCAATCCCATGTGCTGAGAAGTAGATGTCACGTGAAAGTAAACTGCATGTATGATCCCTCTTTTTTATATATCCAGTTTTATCCATTAGTGCGGGCCTGAATCAGTCACGTCTTTTCCTCGAGACTCCCATTTAAATTTGTTTCAGTATCCATTGTGCTGCGTGTCTGTTTGCTTTGGCTTCCCACTATGTGTCAAAGCTAAAAGCTCTACTTTGTGGTTGTTTCTTTGGCAGACAGACAAGCTTCACCCAAACAAAGACACCGTGTTCTTCAGGGATGGAGTACGAAGAATAGACTTTGTGTTGTCCTATGTGGATGATAAAGACGGAGAAAAGAAACAGGTACGTGTAACAGAAATGTGACAAGTTGTCGTTACATGCCTGCTCAGCATTTTCAAATGCTGCCAGCTTACACTACACAATTTCTGACCAGAGCAGGAATCCATGATCCTGTAAAGAGGAAACAAAATTCATCCCCTTTTCTGTGAACATATGATGTTTGTAACTGGAAACCTTTTCTTTTCAAGCACTTGAGAAGGGGTAGTGTCATACAGCTGCAAAGCATGACACATCCCTATAGCAGACACTCAGTAGTCTAGTCAGCAATGAATCAAGATTTCAGACACTTAACTGGTCATCATCAACTTTGCATTATTCATCACAGCCATTGCTCTGCGGGTCCATTACGGGAATCTTGGCAGAAAGTGATAAACAAGCCTCTGAGACTTCTTTTGGTTACATTGTAGATGTATTTGGTGGGTATTATAGAGTGGATGGATTAAATAAGTTTTATAGTGCCCCGCAAAGTAAAACTGTGAGCAGTTCTGGACACAGAGCGGTTGGTCAACATTAACATACAGATATGTCCTTGAGGAGATTTTAGAGGCCAAAAACAGAACTTAAAGGAGTAAAAATTTGACGTACAGTTGCCGTCTGTTCAGAAACAAAAGTTCAAAGTAAAGACAGCGCCCGCTGTCAAAGTAATGCAGAAATCTGTTAATCTGCTGATTTGATCATCATAAATGCAAAAAGTAGGCATAAATAGATCAATGTATTTATATTATCTGCGTGTGCTCCGTGCTGCTGTTTACTTCTAACATGAAGCTGCACTTTAGCACTCTGACACTTTAAACTGCATGCACTTAAACATTAAAGGTTGCTCAGTGTGTTCAGCTCTGATACTTTCCCATAGCTCAGTAAAGGAGATGTGGGAATTGCGTTCGTTTGTTGCCAGATCAAAGTGAAATTAATTTTACTGATTGAATATTCTTGGTGATAATTATCCTGCTGATATAACTGATCTGTTTTTTTAAATCTGTGTTTTAGTAGCTGCAAATTCAGCAGTGATTAAAAAAAAAAAAGAAGGCTATGAGAGAATCTCTATGGCACTTACAGGATACTGGCAATAAAAATAATCAGAGAAAATGTGGCGCTTCCAGCCAAAAACTAAAAGATAATCCGGTCTGGAGAAGGTTAATGTGTTCAGGAAAAGTTACCATCCTGATCTCACTTCATGGTACACCCTGCTGAACACTTTTTATATAACACAGAAGTTGAACACATAAGAGCTCTGATTCACTACTTCACAGCAAATTCCAATATTTTCTCAAAGCAGTGTGCAAACAACCTCCAAACCTGAGACAAATGCTGGTAAAATTGGATCTTGGATCACATGTGTTCCCTCGACAAATGCCGTGTGTCTCATCAAATTTTTGTGTGGTCGAGCATGTACAGGAAAAACACAGATCACTAAAAATCCAGGGTAGCAGAGCACAGGAGCTGCATCTGGACGCAGGCCCACTGCTACCTGGTTGCATTTCAGGGAGAAAAATCACTATGATGCACTGATATCGAGCGCCCCAGATCTCCAAGGAGGTGCTATAAGTACCCTCGTACTCTCGAGGAGATGTTTATATTTTCACTCTCCGAACCCTCACAGTCAGAGGTCGGAATCAAGAGTACGAGATCAAACATTTCCTCTGAAATAAATATGGTGGCAGTATCTCCGTATCTTTTCTAATTATACAGGTCTACTCTGGTGACTTTTATATGTAGGTGTGCGCTTGGACAGTTGTTTTCTATAAACTTTACGTGAAGTGCATTTACGTATTGACTTGCAAATGTTTCGTATATAAAGCACCCTTATGTTGACCACACCTGGCACCACAGGGCTTATAGGGGTGCTTGGTATGTAAATATGAGTGTGGTCATATTTCCATATTTCCTGCTTCACTCTTTGTCAGAGTGTAGCCGGATCTAAATGTTATCAGATAATAAACTTCAAAAAGCAGAAGTTAGACAACTAGATCGTTTCCATCAGGAGACATGGTGCATTTTTATTGTAACTGAAATTTTCTGCAACAAGCACATGATTTTTACAAGCATCCAACACAAAAACATTACGCTGCTGTACTTTGCTTTAAGAGGCTGGCCGAGATTTCAATTTAACCTCTTTCGGAGTATTCTGCACCTGTGATTTGAATACATTTTTTTAAAATTAATGTCATCCTGTTTTTTGTAGCTTCATGTTTGCATTTTTCACATTTTATTTTGATTAGTTCAAAGTGCACTACTGAATCGTCATGTGAACAGTTCTCATTTAGTACTGAAGGTCACTTTTGCACCACTGTAGCCGGCAAGCGGAAAGTCCTGCAGGTCAACAATCAACATGCTCACCAGTGCATGTTATATTTCCTTCCACTAAACGTGTCAACTTTTCCCTGAATCTGTTACCTGTGTTTTCCCCAGCTTAAATCAGAAGCCTGTGAGTCTTCATACCTTGCTTTAAGAAAACCGTTTTTAAAAGTTTGAGTTGTGAGTACTCGCTGTCATGGATAGGTAGTAAGGAAAACAGGTGTGAGTCTGTTTAGCTCCAGCATTTGTGGTTTGTGTGTTTATTCACAGGAGAGGAGGAGGGCCTTTGAGGCCAACCTGGTGAAAGCAGGACTGGAGCTGGAGACGGAGGACAGATCGGTAAGAAACTGATCCATGTAGTTCCTGCACCACCTAGTGGACTGTGTGTTAAGGCACACCAAATTCCACAGAAAACTGTCTTAAAGGGATGGTTGTGTGTTTTGCACTGCCATGATTTTACTGCCACATGTTCTTAAAGAAACGTGTCTCAAAAATCTTCACACACGGTTACAATTAAGCTTACATTGTATACTTTGGCATGCACTCATTCTTCCACCAGGACTCAAAAGACCAAAAGACTTATTTCCTAAAGATCCACGCTCCATGGGATGTTCTGGCCACCAATGCTGATGCCTTGAAGATTAAAGTTCCCTTCAAGGAGAGTGATATTCCTCATGGTAAGGATGTCCCTCTGGAGTGGCTCTCGCGACCTTTTCGACTGCCGGAGCACATCATGAACCCAGAACTCGACTATTTCACCTACCACTTCGACAAGACCAAGACTGACTTCTTCCTCATCAGGGATAAAGATACTTTCTTCCCACCATCCACAAGAAACAGAATTGTTAGTATTTGAAAGCTAAATTTTAAATCTCTTAATGATTTTGGTATTTATAAAAGCAGATCCTTCTGCGGGGTTACCTAAATTACCCGAGAAATGCTTTGCATCAATCAAATGTAAAATGCATTTGGCTGAAAGGGTGAATCCAAATCCTTTAATCTCTTGTTAAATCTCCTCCTTGTTGGTAGGTTTTCTACATCCTGGCTCGTTGTCCATACTACAAAGAGGGGCAGAGAGATAAAGACAAGACGGGAATCAAGCGATTACTCAGCAATGGGACCTACACGGCCGCCTTCCCTCTTCATGATGTAAGACACATGGTTAAAATCACTCTTAATGCTACTTGTGCTGCGTTTTACCTGTGTGGCTTTTTTCAAATTAGCCTGAAAAATGTTGAATTCGCGAATTGACCAAGGCCCATTTTAGAGGACGATTGTTCATCTTTAAGGAAGGAGTTTTACAGTTCAGGAAACAAATATTTTAATTTTTTTCTTTAATTTACAAGTCTGCTTTGTTCAGCAGGCCATATTATTGCACTGTGTTTTTTTCCTTTCAGTGTCGGTACTGGAAAAGGGCCAGAAATGCCGAGTGTGAGAGTGAGCGCTTCAACTTGTACAAGCACTGGGCCAGGTTTCTCTGCTTTTACAAAGAACAGCCTCTAAACCTCATCAAGTAAACAAACACACATCCCCTAAATGTGATCTTCTGATGTCTAAATTCTCAGAGTTTATCCTCACATTAAAGTGCTTATCTGCCTGCAGGAAGTACTATGGGGAAAAGATTGGGATCTACTTTGCCTGGCTGGGATTCTACACAGAGATGCTCTTCGTTGCAGCTGTTATGGGCCTTTTCTGCTTCACCTATGGAGTGCTCAGTTATGATGACAACATAACAAGGTTAGTACCACCAGGGGGCATCACAACATTCTGGCCAAACCTAAGTAAACACTATAATACTATACCTACGATTACACACTTAGAAGTCTCTTTATTACTGTAAGTACACCTGGCAGAAAACCAAAAACAGCATCTGTATTGTATACTCATCGAGGAAGGCACACTACAAGATGTAAAGTTGCTGACATTCACCAACAAGGGGACAGGTGAAGTCAGTGAACTACACTTTTTACCTGTTTAACAGTCATAAGCTTTTTAGTGCACCCCAAAAGTGTGTGCTGGGGTTGTGCAGGACTTTCAAACTGGCTAATTTCTACTTAAACCACATGAACAAAAGGACTGGGTCACACCTCTAAATCTGTGAATTCAGGTGTTTTCAGTCCCATTGTCACAAGTGTATAAAATCAAGCACCTAGCCATGCAGCCTGCCTTTATAAACATTTGTGAAAGAATGGGTCATTCTAAGGAGCTCACTGAATGCGAGTGTGGTGCTGTAATAGGATGCCACCATTGAAGATGTCACGGGTTGCTGTGCAGCAGGTCAGGTCGGACCCAGAATGCAGGACTTAAAGGTTGAAATGGTAACTTAAGCGTAGTTTTATTGATAAATAACGCAGGACATAGTAACCGAGGCTGGACAGGAGCCAAAACTATCTAAGGAACAAGAAGACACACAGTGAGGGAAGCACTGACAGCAACACAATAAGGCCCCAGGGAAAAACTTAATACACCGGGACTAATGAGGGAACCGGCAACAGGTGGGGAGCACAGCAACAGGCAAAACCAGGAAGTACAACTAAACACAGACCACAATGACCAAAGGCACACCAAAATAAAACAGGAAGTGACAAACAGAGACCCAGACAAAGACACAGAAACTTGAAGATAAACAATACAAGAGATAGACTCAACGCGGGGCGGCAAAGATAGACACAGAGAGAAGACTAGGACTGAACATGGGAACACGAGGAACAAGACACACAAGAACACAGAGGGAGGAACTAAACTAAGCATCAAAACTGGGAAACACACTCAAATGGAAACAAAGGACAAGAAACCAAAAACCAGGCATCACCAAAAACAAAGTGACAAAAACCTCAAAAACACAAAACAGCCCAGAAACATGACAGAACATGTCAGTTTGTGAAATTTCTGCAGCTTCTGTATGTGTAATGTAGGTGGACTACTGCTTTGTTCACATAGTGTGCGGTGATCTTGCTAAATTCATTGTCATGAAGAAACACAACTGTAGCTGCAGGTTGGAAACACTGTTATCTGGATCGACACGATTGCTAATGCGACACTAATGCTAATATACAGTGAGTTTCATTTAATAGAAAAAAGAGAGAGTTTGAAAAAAGTACCTGAACAAAAGTGCACCTTTCATTTTTATTTTGCTCATTTCCTGATTTTTTTTCCCCCCAAAGATCATTAAAGGAACATTTCACCCCAAAAATCAAATTATTATTAGTGAGACCAGCAGCACAGTTGTCTACCGTCTCTTGAATATACTGGAACTAGGTGTCATATTCCCTAAGCCATCTGGTTTTTAGTCCTAAGTGAACACAAAAAATACTTCTGAAAAACTCCGCAGCAGTGTCGGCAGTGTCTTCTAGGAATCAGGACCTGGTTACTCAAAAAACGCACAACCCTTGTTGTGAGTAATTTCATGCAGGACCTGCTTTCTGCTGTCTGCATTCACTGACCAAAGAAGTGTTCAGCAAACTAACATTACAGCCGAGGGAAACGACTGAATGTTTAAATCCTATTACGCTCTTATCGCAGAGAGAACACTTCAATCTCAGCTTGATCCATTATATTTAAGAGAAGGCAGACATTTATGGCCACTTTCATTCAAACTAAGCAACTCAAACCAAAAAGTCTAGATGGACAAACAACAGAGAAAACATGAATGTGTGTTTTGGGTGAACTGTCCCTTTAATGCTTAAACTACTACCAAATGCCCTGTTTAGAATATATATATTATATACAAGCACTTTGAACATAGGTGGATGTAATTACCTTTCATGTATGTTTTGTATGTTCATGTAGTGTTTTTTTCTTTGTAGCAAAGAAATATGTGACCCTAAAGTAGGGGGCAGTATCGTGATGTGTCCTCTGTGTGATAAAAACTGCACTTTCTGGACACTCAACTCAACGTGTCTCTCATCCTGGGTAATTATTTCACTTTATTTCTTAATTAGGCACAATTCTAACATTTATGTGTATAATATAGTTGATAAAATCTACATGTATGGTTTTGGTTTACTCAAAGCTCCGTAGAAGTCAATGAAAAAAAAACTTAAATTATTCTTCTGATATTGACTAACATGTTTTAGGTTGACCTCATTTAATCATAGAAAAAGATGAAATAAATTGCATGCTGCTGAGTAACCAGCATGCAGCCCTGCTTGTGCCCAGCATGTGACTTCCTGTGCTTCTCTAAGGAACCTATGCTCTTCCATATCCTCTCTTCCAGCAATCCCATCTGTTTGATAATGAGGGGACCGTATTCTTTGCCATATTTATGGGGATTTGGGGTAAGTGTCAGTCTGTGCTGCTCTTACTGGTTTTTAACTTGTGTAGAAGATCCAACAAAACCCCCTCCCGTTAGCCAGATTTTCACTGTTAAAGCCTTTTCACACTAAAAAAGCATCCAGCTTTACCTAAACTGCTTCAGCCCACAAAAACTTGCCAGCACAATTATGCTGTCATGCAAAAGCAGTAGGGCTGTTTGCTGGTATGCTGTAGGCAAAGACAGCATAAAATAGCATAGAATGAAGCATAAAGCCAAATAGATTTGAAGGTTATGGCATGAAAAAAATGATGGATGCTCAAACATGCTTGTCATTGATTTTAAAAATTGCCACGTTGTTTCCCTAATATTGACAGTAACTCTGTTTTTGGAGTTCTGGAAGCGGCGCCAGGCCCGACTGGAGTACGAGTGGGACTTGGTGGACTTTGAAGAGGAGCAGCAACAGCTTCAAATTCGGCCTGAGTTTGAGATCAGATGCACTAACAGGAGACTCAATAAGATCACACAGGTGCTTCTTTTTTTTTTAAACAATTATGATATTATAAGAGGCAGAATTTTTTTTTGGTCCAGTGACATCAAAACCGTGTTGCCTATCTGAGCTTGAAATAACAATAATTTATCTTTCAGGAAATGGAGCCATTTCTTCCCCTCCACAGCAGGTGCGCTCGCTACTGCCTCTCTGGAGCCACTGTATTATTCTGGGTAAGTGATTATTCACCTAAGTTGCATGTGTGAGATTTCACGCAGCTTTATGCTACGTGTGTATTCTCTCCACAGATCTCTCTGATTTTGGCCTGTATTACTGGGGTCATAGCATACAGGCTGGCTGTGTATGCGTCCTTTGCAAGTATAATTGGCAACCATGAAGGAGAGACTGGCAGCCATGAAAACAAGACCCTGCTAGTGGGTGGGCTGATCACTCCACAGCTGGCGACTTCTGTGACCGCTTCCTGCATCAACTTTGTCATCATCATGATCCTCAACTTCTTTTATGAGAAGGTGGCCATCTGGATCACTGATATGGGTATTGGGATTTGATTTGGCACACAGAATTTAAAAAAAAGAAAAAGATCTACTATCTGATCTACTAACTGATGATCTACTTTGCTTGCTGCAGAAATACCAAAAACTCACCTGGAATATGAGAACAGGTTGATCACGAAGATGTTTCTGTTCCAGTTTGTAAACTACTACTCCTCCTGCTTCTATGTGGCTTTCTTCAAAGGCAAATTTGTGGGTTATCCGGGTAACTACACGTACATGTTTGGCAAATGGAAGAAATTTAGGAATGAGGAGGTGAGTTTTAAAATACAGCATATGTGCTTTGTTTCTTTTTGTTCAGAACTGAAATGGATTTCTTTAAGCAAACATCCCTGTAGAAATATTCTTTATCTTAGGATAGCTTTAACAAGAAGTGTGTCAGAAAAGTCTGTTATACGTTGTAACAAGCCTCTTGCTGTCCTAGTGTGACCCCGGAGGCTGTCTGATAGAGTTGACCACACAGCTGCTGATCGTCATGGCTGGGAAGCAGTTATGGGGGAACATTCAGGAAGCCCTGTTGCCGTGAGTCAATCAAAACTTTGTCCTCTCCCCAGAGTGTCCTATTCTGTCCAAAATCAGCAATAAGCTACAACAACATCAACATGTGATCAACTGTGAAGCCATGATCAGCTCCGAAGTGTTGATGAACCTCCAAGAAAATACTTTAAAGCTAAAGTAGGCAGATATCTGGAAAAGAAAACCTCCCTGCTCTGTCCTGAGCTTATCCCATCAGAGAACCACAGGCGTATGCAAGTGCTTTATTCACACAGGTCTCAAACTCCTCCGCCACTACATAACACTCCCACCGTGGAGTTGCTGTATTGCTCTTTGTACTACCTCACCTCACCTGTTTCAGTCTGAAAATCCTTTGATTGGTAAAAGTCTCCCATCATGGGCTAAATCTTCTAAAGCTTGAAAACAAAGCCCAGTGGAGGTGCAGTTTCCTCTCTTGTCATGCAATGTCATGCAATTTTGGCCAATTATGCTAAACGATTTACTGCCTATTCCAGCATAAATGAAGATTATTAGCGGAATTGAGAGTGCATGGAGCATAAATGGAAATGACATCACAGAAGACTGTATTTGTAAAAATGCCCCAAAATCACACAGGGAACTGCAGCTGTTAATGCTGCAGTTTCCGTATAATGATGTCACCATCCTCACTCTGAAAATCTCTGTGCAAAGTCTTACCTTTATTTAATCATTACCAGTTTAGCATATATTTTTCCATCATGGGCTTTTTGATAGGTTGATGCGTAACTGGTGGAGCAGCAGAAAGGGACGGCACAACCCCGAGAACCATTACAGTCGATGGGAGCAGGACCACGTTCTGCAGAACTTCAGCCAGCTGGGCCTGTTCTATGAGTACCTAGAGATGGGTGAGATACTTTACTAGTCTCTCTGATGAATGAAAACATAAATTACAAGCCCCACTCATCAGGAAATGTCTGCTAATAACCTCCTCCTGCTCACCGGCTGTTCCCCCTGTAATCTCAGTGATCCAGTTTGGCTTCATCACTCTCTTCGTGGCCTCTTTCCCCTTGGCCCCCCTCTTGGCCCTGTTCAACAACATCCTGGAAATCAGGGTGGACGCTTGGAAGTTCACCACCCAGTTCAGGAGACCAGTGGCTTCCAAGGCTCGAAACATCGGAGCATGGCAGGAGATCTTAAATGCAGTGGCTATTTTGTCTGTTGTCACCAATGTGAGTTTTTGTTTTCACCAAATGTAAAATGAGGTTAAACTTCATGAGATAATATTTAGATAATATTTCCAGTTCAGCTTGAAACTAAGTTTCAAAAACAGCCTTTTGTGAATCTTTTTGTTCCAGGCTTTCATCATGGCGTTCACCTCTGACATGATCCCCCGTATGGTGTACCTGTACGCCTACAGTAACAGTACCAGCATGAAGGGCTACATCAACAGCAGCCTGTCAGAATATAGAATACCGATAAAACCACAAGACATGACTGAGGACAGCTGGCTTCGTCACTTCAATAAGACCTGCAGGTAATAGAGCTGAAAGAAGTTTTTAAAGCTACACTAATAAATATTTTTCTATAAAGAATTGGTTAAATGAGAAGGTGTAATGACCACTCAAAGTCATTACAAGGCTCTGTAGTTCATGCCACTCAATGGAGTGTTTTAGGATCTTTCATCTCAGGTTCAGACTCACTGATCTCACAGTGTTGCTTCCAGCTGCTACGTGCAGTAATTTTTCGGTGAAGACTTTTATAAACGCTTTGAAACCAACACACTTTCTCAGGCGTTTATGGGTATCCAAGAAGCAGAAAGGTTCAACTTACCATTTGTATAGATATATTTTGCTTTTCAACTTATACATGTTTCTGTCTGTTATCTGAGCCTTTTTTATACACTTACTGGGTGCTTCATTAGATACACTGTGCTAGTGCCTAATGCCTTCAGAATGGCCTTAATTCTTCAGCAAGATGATGGAAAGATTTCTCTGAGATTTTGGTCCATATTGACATGATAGCATCACAGAGCTGCTACAGATTTGTCAGCTGCACATCCATGATGTGAATCTCCATGACCACATCACAAAGGTGCTCTGGTGACATGTGAATACAGTGAACTCATCGTCATGTTCTAGAGATGATTTGAGCTTTGCCTCACACCATTACACCACAGACACCGGCCTGAATCATTGATACAAGGCAGGATGGCTCCATGCTTTCATGCTTTTAACGCCAGATCCTGACCCTGCCGTCTGAATGTTGCAGCAGAAATCAACAGTCCAGGCAACATTTTTCCAAACTTCTGTTGTCCAGTTTTGGTGAGACTGTTCAAGTTGTAGCCTCAGTTTCCTGACAGGAGCTGACAGGAGTGGCACCCAGTGTGGGTTTTTTTTGCTGCTGTAGCCCATCTACTTCAAGGTTTGATATGTTGTGCATTTAGAGATGAGCTTCTGCATACGTTGGTTGTAAAGAGTGGTTATTTGAGTTACTGTTGCCTTCCTATCACCTCGAAGCAGTCTGGCTATTCACCTCTGACCTCTGACATCAGCACCAAATCAACATGTCAAAATGCACTGAGTTGCTGCCATGTGATTGGCTGATTAGATATTTATGTTAACAGCATACAAAGCGAGTGTGTACTGGCACTGTCACATTAAAGGATTACATTAATGAAACATTACTGATTGTATGATGCCCCTCTTGTTTTGTACAGGTATCGTGACTACCGTCACCCTCCGGGCCATGACAACGAGTACAGTCACACCATGCAGTTCTGGCACATCCTGGCAGCCAAAATGGCCTTCATTATTATCATGGAAGTAAGACCCCACATATTACTCATAAAAAAATACCCAGAATTAATGTTGGAAAGTGAAAATTTACCATGTGAAAACTCTCCCTATGCAGCATGTGGTCTTTGTGGTGAAGTTCTTTATTGCATGGATGATCCCAGACGTCCCGTCAGATGTGAAGGCGCGCATCAAGCGAGAACGCTACCTGATCCAAGAGTACCTGCATAACTATGAGGTGGAAACGCTCAAACTGCAGCTGAGCGCCAGCTTCATTGCAGACCCGCAGTCAGAAATGTCCTTGTCGCCAGACAGACATGAAGTGCTTTCCGAGTGCCTGTAGCACCCGTGCCAGACCTCCAGCTAACCAAGCCAAGAGTGGCCGTGTCTGCGTATTTTCAGAACAACTGTATGCAAGGGCTTCTGTCTTTGAATTAAAAACGCTATTTGTTTTATGTTGGATGGACATTACAGCCTTTCATCATGTACTCCTATGTTAGGATCTATATAGAGGCATCATTTAAAATCCAGTGCAATGTAACATTTCATTGTGCTTAAAATCAGCTTCTTTTGCAGATGAAGCATTCCTGTGCCATAAAAAGTGTCTTTACATTCTTTATTTGTCGTAAACACATAATCTGTGTGTGTGTGTGTGTTGATACAGTTAAGGTTTTTGATCTTGAATATGTGACATTAGGTGTAATTCCTCTTTAGAGGGCTGATTATGATGTCAATACTTTCATATTCTGCATGTTAGGATGAAGGACTCGATATTTAGAGAAGATACGTCTCAATTGTGAATGTAAACACTCATATTTACAAATATTTAAACATATGAGAGATGAAACACAAGCCAACCGACAGTGCTCCCTCAGACAGCTTTACTACGTTTTTAAATCTTTTGTTTTTTTATTTTTATTGGTAGCTACATAACATTGTCCACTGATCTATAGCTGGGCTATTAGACTACGAGCTTTGTTGTTTGAGTGTGTTATATGTGGGGAACAGCTCTTTAAAACTGTGCATTAGAAAACCAAGTACCTCCATCATATTGCAGTGATACTGTAACAATCAGAAGTGTGGTGTTATTCCACTCACGCTGACCCGAGTTAGGGACCGCAGAAGTAATGTGATGAGACAGCAACTACAGGCTCATGTCTGATCTTCTACATGTATTACCAAGTTGCTGCGGGACCAATTATACGATTTCTACAACAGAAAAAAAACAGACATGTCGGCAGTCTGCTCCACAGACCTGCTGTTTTAATGCAGTTTGTTTGGATGACTTTAGGCTGGTCATGTGTCTGCTTTACTTCTCCTTGTTTATGCAACAAATGGCCAATTTTTTTTTCTGTTTTCATATTGTTGATGTTGCCACATATTTTAGGAATTCATAATTGCGTAACTGCAAGCTGAGAAATATACAGAAAGCAGACTTCTTGTAGCCTGGTTGGGATATGCATAAATAAAATTACGTTTTTTTTAGTGACCAGCTTATTAAACCATAGCTGGTGTCTCTGTGTTGCTGTAAATGTAAAGAAGATATTATCTTTTTAATTAATTGCAATTACTTTGTTGATCCATTTCTGCTGTGTGGCCTGAAGCATTCCTGTTTAGAGATACTCCTTTTACACTTTTGCATTTGCTCATAAATGTCCTTGCAGCACCTGGGCTCTTATTTTAAATTGTCCTCTTCATCACCTCATAACTGGCCAACAAGCAATGTTAACTCAGACAACTCTTCCAGTGCTTTTTGTAACAGAAATCATCACCTTGTCAAGGGACCAGACCAATGAAAACAAACGACTCATTTTATATTAGCACAAACAGCTAATTGTTTGTTGTTGTTTTTTTTAGTAAATTGATCATTTGTCAGATACTCCTATAGTTTTAGATGTTTCTATGTTTATACTTGATCTTCTTTGTGATTTAAACTAAAAAAATATCCAATCAGCTGTCAGCTGGATATATTCGACAGTCAACATCCAAGCCTGACTCACTCCAATCTCAGGATTTAAAATCTCTCAGTGTCTATTGAGCATGACTGTTTACAGAGGCGTCCTGCAAAGTGCATGATGTATTTCCCAATAAACAAATGCCTTAAACATCTGTCTTTATTTGTCTTTGTATGATTTTGTAAAGAAACATTTTTCCTATCTGAAGTCAATATCTGTTTGACAGTATTTGTTACCGCTGCAAGCTATGTGCAGCATGCTGGTTTTGTGCATGAACTGTGGCCATGTAAATATCTTATCAGTATTAAGTTTGCTGTTGCCTATTTAACAGGAACTTAGCAAACCTGTTAAAATTCCCAATAAATAAAGAAAAAGACATTTTGTTTGAGTTTTACTTTCAACTATAAAAAAAGACATCCAGTGCATCTATGCTGTGCATCTTCCTCCAACTTAAAGATCTCATCCAAACTTCTTTAAAGACATGCTGCATTTTTCTCCACAATAAATAACTCATGAAACCAAGCCCACTTCTCATTTACAAAAAAGTCAACTTATGCAAGATTTATTGTAAAAGCTGTGGAATAATGTGCTACCTACAGTACTGTGCAAAACTTTGGAGCCACCCCACATTTCTTTCTCACTGACAGGTACAACAGTCATTGTCTACGGCCATCTGTGCCTGAAGACACAATTTAAAACTGGTTCTTTGGTAACTTGTCTGATATGTGTAGACACAACACCGGTTCATCCCTTTACTTAAGGTGCCTTTTTATGCTTAAATGATTCATAGGTCAGTGTTAAGTGGTTCAAACAAACAAACAAAAAATTCCCATGAAAATGGCCAGATACAAGGACAGGACTGTGAGAAAAAGAAGCCAATGTGCAATGAATACTTTGAAAGATCTTCAGAAAGCCGCGAGAACTATTGCTCAAGACTTTAAAAATGACAAGAAAGTCTGACTCCTTGGAAGCAAAATATATCGAAATGAGGGGTAGCTCAAGACATTTGCACAGTACTGTATCTAACCAAAAAGTTAACTCTGTATTATGTGGTGACATACCAGTGAAGCCAAACACAATGTTTGGCTTATGATTTTACTAAAAAATGTGTAAGATATGATCTTGCAAATTACATACAAATACAAAATATATAACAATAAACACCAAAAAAGATGCATGAATTGAAGGAACAAAAATGTTTCAGACTGCTATTTACAACCACCAGGTGGCGCCCCATACCCACAAATAACAAGAGAAGACCTGGTCCTCCCAACCCCCTCCTATCATTTTTGTCTGTTAATAACACAAGATCTTACATTTAAACGCATATTATTATTATTATTATTATTATTATTATTATTATTATTATTATTATTATTATTATTATTATTATTATTATTAT
>JAVDPK010000389.1:45768-59235 GCA_034780415.1 Cichlasoma orientale
GTGTGTGTGTGTGTGTGTGTGTGTGTGTGTGTGTGTGTGTGTGTGTGTGTGTGTGTGTGTGTGTGTGTGTTACTGGTAAGGCTTTGGATGCCAGTAGATCCTGATGCAGGGGCCTGTACATGAATCTGATTGGCAGATAGGTTAAACAGGACGTGTAGGCCACGCGAGAAATTTTTGGGATTCATTCATGATTTTAAAGGCATTTCTTGATATCTTTGCAATCGAATAAATGGAATTTCATTCATGTGAATATACAACCAGTTATTTCTGCACCTTGAATCTCTTTCTGCGGCTTTTCTTTAATGTAGACATTATTTAATGTAGACGATTTATTTATTTTTTTGTGCAGCAGAATAAATGTGTTTTTAGACTTGAAGCTATATTCACATTAGGCCTATTTCACTGTGAATTCATCTCCTTTATCGTACATGCCATTGGAGGGAACTGAGTGCCCCGACTTACTCAAATCTGCAGGATAAATATAATAAAACTGATTTTCGTTAAACATCGGTGGCGCTCTGTATTTTCTTAGCTGTAACCCCCTAAACAAGGCCTTACAGTTCACCTTATATACTCGCATTTTATTCCCTTCTTTTGCTGTCCGTTTTATTCAGCTTTGAGCGCCTTCATTCATTTGTAGATACGGGAATTTAAATGTTTCTGATAGAATTTTAGCTTTGGAAAATTAGCGCATTGCGAATAAATGTGATTTTCCTGGACAGAAAAAAAAAGAAAAAACATGGGGAGTTTGAGGAAAGCCCACAGACGGCTGTCTGCAGGCTGGAGCTGCTGCTCCGTTCCTGAATGCTAATGAGTGTGAAAGTGAGCTGGCTGCTGCAATGCGGTACAGTCAGGTGCATGTTTGACTTAATTTGGCTTTACAGGGGGATTTTCTTTATTTTTTCCAATTCGAGGCTTTCCTCCTTTCTTAGAGCAAATAAAAACGATCACATTTACTTCTTTCCTTCTTTTGTTTTGTTTTGTTTTTATTAATTATTCGTTGCGGGAGTCATCTGACTGCAGCCTACCAGATAGCCTCTGACTGTAATCCTCGGTGTGAGAAAATACTTTCCATTAAGAAAATACAGCACAGAGGCCTCAACCACTCACCGCCCTTACAGCTCTTTGATTATGGTGATTCTGCAAGAAATGCTTCCAGGATTTGCTTGACTGTGTGACAAGACATCTCAGACAGGATCCCGGTCACACCCACACAAAGTCTGAAGTAACCAGCCCTAATGAAATATTCATGCTAAATGGAAATATTAATGGGCCTCCACGGGGGGAAAATCAACTAGGAGGTTTTATGTACATATATTTGAGAATAGTCATTTCATATGGTGTTATTTTACTGAGGGACTCAGCAGCCAGTGTTATTCTTAAGCGGCAGCAATCAAGACAACTGGACGTCTTTTAAGGTTCGTGAAGAAATTTCACCTCTCATCCAAGAGGCTTCTTTACTTCTAAAATCTGACGGAGAGTCCCAGGTATTTAACCTGTGGAAGAAAGGAGGGCCAGATCCGCCTACAACGGGACAACCCCACTTGGGGTTAAATACCTGGGACTCTCAGTTTTTAGAACGCAAAAAGCCTGTTGGCTGAGAGGTGAAGCCTCTTCGCGAACCTAAAAAGTTCATTTGCCTTCACTTCAAGCGCTTAAGACTACCATGACCTGGATGACTGAGGACCTACACGGAGACAGTGTTAGACAGTGTTAACACCAGCTGGCTGTTGCAGGGTTATAGAGAGGAGGCAAAAAACCGGGGAGGTGATCGAGCTCACGGAGGATGGAAGGCCACGGGAGGCCGCTGAGAAGAAACCCCCGCTGTGCGACTGCTACTGCTTCGGCTTGCCCCGCCGCTACATCATCGCCATCATGAGCGGCCTGGGCTTCTGCATCTCCTTCGGCATCCGGTGTAACCTGGGCGTGGCCATAGTGGGCATGGTCAATAACAGCACCATTCACCAGAACGGCAAGATTATCATCAAAGAGGTGTGGCAAAGCGAGCAAGCGAGTACACCGTGTACAGACTAGGCAGTCTGCATCATGGCACATGGCAGCTGATTATTACTGCATCAAGAAAAAAAAAGTGCAAACCGAATTTCTCTGCACATAAGACAGAAATATGTAAGGCCTTTTATTGCTGGGCCACGAAATAATCCCCCCAAGTTTAAACGAACCCCGGTATCCATTTCTATTGAGCTTCACATACAATTGCAAGTGCAAGAATTTTTGATAGGGATAGATTTTTCTTAAACAAACTCAAATATGGGCTAGAGATGATCCTGTTTCAAAATGACACCAGACCTTTTATGGCCTCTTCTAGATATTCGGTGGAGTAAATAGCTACATTACCACTTTAATAAGATTTAAAGTCAAAGGCATCACTATTTTCTGATTAGTCTAGATCACGTAGAACCATGTCAGCTGACATAATGTGTAAGGCAGAGTTTTTCTTAAAGGGATATCACCAGTTACATATAAAAGGCGCATACATTTTTTAAAATCACACACACACACACACACACACACACACACACACACACACACACACATATAACTGTGTGTGCGATATATATATATATATATATATATATCGCATTATGCCAAATGTTAACCACATTTTCGTGTTTATCTGGAAACAGCTGGCCTACTTTGTATTTTTTAGTATTATTATTTTTTAATAGGAGAATTAGATAATTTATTAATTACATCAACGCCATCCAACCCAAATAAACACATGTAGCTCTTTAATAAACATTCTTTAGATTTATCCTTTCACAGAATAAATTCGTGTATTTCTTGGTTAAATAGCCACAGTACATCTTACACATTTAGATTTTTCCAGAGCACATAGCCTACTTGTTCATTTTAACCCCCACTGTTTTTGTTTTCCATATTATCTACCAGAAAGCCAAGTTCAACTGGGATCCAGAGACGGTGGGAATGATTCACGGATCTTTTTTCTGGGGCTATATCGTGACACAAATCCCGGGAGGATACATATCCTCCAGGCTGGCAGCTAACAGGTAGGCGGCACCTCCGCTGAACTGCCATAAATACAACACAGCTACCTTCAGATTTCCATTACTTGGTGTGGTCGATTAAAAAAAAAAAAAAAAAAAAAAGACAGAACACTTGGCGTGAATTTCGTTTTCTCTCCCTCCAGTTGCCTATAGTTTTCTATGTTTGCTATTTTTTTTAAATAGTGGGAAAGCAAAAGTGCAAGCGGGAAGTGCAATAAATTCACCTAACATTAAAAATAATAATATTAATTAAAAATAAATCAGACACAGCCAAGACCAGGCATGAAAATACTCTTGTCTGAACTGTGAAATGGATGAGCGTTTCCTAGTTATATGCGGAGTATCTGCACAAAGGGAGCAGACAATCTGCTGCTCTGAAGTGATGCAGAGCTGCAGGGAGGGCACCGGGCTGGCAGGCCTGCAGCTCCCGGTGTCAGGGCTTTCTGCCACCTGTTAATGAGCTCCCTAGGGGGAGCCGGGTCTAATCTGTCGCTCTCTCAGGGCATGGATACCAGACCCGGTCCTGTCGCCAAAGGCTTTAATTCACATGAGCACTGCCAAATGCGTCAGTCATTATAATTACGTTAAACTGCAGATACTAGGCTGTAATAACCACAACACGGTGTGCACTTTAGCGGATAGATGTTGAAATAGCGCACACCAATCATTTCCATTATAATCGTCTCGATCACATATAAAGAACACGTGTTTTTCTTTATGATATTTTATAATATTCTTATTTAGGCCCCTGATTTTTTAAAAGCATCTTCCTGCAGTCTGCTTGCGCGTTGATTGACACGAGGATGTAATCGAATCAATCGGTCTCGTGCCCAACACTAGTCTTCACCGGATTAGGGCTTGCCCCCCACGTGCAGATGAGTGGGGCGGGGTACGTGACAGAAATGAGAAATATCTTTCTCTCTTTGGCCTTGCTGTGCTTGCTCACCTGCTCCCTCCTACCAAAAAATGAATATAATGAAAAATAAGAAGAAAAAGATAAAGAAAAAAAACCCCTCTTCCTGTGTCTACATCCTTCAGTGTGAGCTTTAAGAATAAGCAGTACTAGGCCTAAATTTAACAACCAATGAGAAATAATTAGCCTACATGAATATTTTTCTCCCCCGAGTTATTAGTGAGTCATAACGTGTAAAATAGCCGTCAATTAATTGTCCTCTTTCCTTTCGGTCAAATTAAAATTAAAAGTCATTCTTCAGGAGAAGCACGTCTTGAGCTGTATTGAGGTGAAAAGGGTTGCTAAGCGACACATGACGTGGCCATTTACGGGGCGTTGCTGCTTAAAATATTCATTTCTCTGACGTCAAACGAGCGCGTGTAAGGCGAGAGCCAATCAAACCCGAGGACGCGCGACAAGACCCGCGTCCACGCGGCTTCTCAGGTGCGGTGATGATTTAAAGCTACATTGGGAGAGTTCAGCTTTTTTCGAAACGAAGTAAAAACAACGAGATTTATTTGGCCTTCGGAGCAAAATGACTGCAAAAAAAATAAAATAAAAAAAATAAATAAAAACGGGGCAATATTCAGCCACAAAAAGAAAGATCTAAACTACTGTGATATTTCATTTCTAAAATATGCTGTCATACACCCAGAACAGTTAATTATGAGTGGATTTGCTGTGTATAAAATCTAAAACATTTATCACTGATATTTTCAGGGTGTTCGGTGCAGCCATTGTCCTCACCTCCACTCTCAACATGTTCATTCCCTCCGCTGCCCGAGTCCACTATGGGTGTGTCATTTTTGTCAGGATATTACAAGGGCTGGTGGAGGTAAGATACTGTCACCATCTAAAGATGTATCAAAGCATTCTTTCTTAATTGTTTTTTTTATTAGCATTGTTTTATTGTGTTCGTGAATAAAAGTCAGCAATGAATTTATTCTCACCAGAGCTTAAAGGCTGCACTCTGTCTGATGTATGCGTATCTGAAGTTTCTGTTATTATATGTGAGGATTTGTTATGTCACTGTAGCATTTGCTAAAGAGCGTTCTGTATAATTTTAGTCCAGGAGAAAATAAAGAGTGTAACATGCAGTTTGATGAAATGTGAGATGCACTGTATCGATCCAGTCGACTCCAACTGGCTTTCATGGCTTTGTCCAGCTTATTCTTTCCCCTTTGTTGTGACATTTTGTGTCCCGGATGCAAACAACAGTAAAGTGATCCTGCAGAGAGGAAAATGCCAATATGCTAAGGCATATCAATCCTCTGGTTTTGTAGTGAAATTTGACACTCGTGTTGATGAAATATACCTACTGGAGTAAAAACAGGGGAAGCTCATACTGCAGTCCTTCCATAGGCTTAAACTCTGTTATGATAGATATAAACATGCAAAGATACATCTTTTCCTGGCCGTGTAAACGTGTGGTAACGTTGGCACGGGCCTCAAAATCCCCGCCTCCTGTAAAAAGTCTGCAGATTGGATTAAACATCAACAAAGTTTGCCAAAATTAGTGGCTGATTAACATTTAATATCTACAGGCCTGCTTTGTTTCATGAACAGCTCATCAGGTCATCACAGCACTGAGCAGTTTGTTCATGGTAATTGCAGAGGTGAAAATGTTAATTTTGCTTAGTTTTGACATTAGATTTCTGATGGTTGAGGTTCGTGTCTAAATGAGTATTCCAGATGGACTTTTAGCACGTCTTTATCTTGAAAATATCTGTAATATTTTATAATACAGTTTGTTGTAGAAATGTTGAAACCCTTTTCATGAAACAACAGTATGACTACAGTAGCTTAGAAAACGGGTGCAAACGAATGCATGCCCATCCTCTACAATTCTGTCCCAAATTTTGCCATATTTTTCACACACAGCACATCAGTTGGCTGCATTTATATTATCCCACTGGCTTCTGTGACATCAGAATACATACATTTCTATAACAGCTTGTCTGACTGCTCAGACAAACAGGCCAAAGAACATGGAGTTCCACTAGTGCTTATTATTTCACTGTAATAATGAATACTGAGTGTTCCTGTGCTGTTGGTTTAGGGAGTGACCTACCCAGCCTGTCATGGGATCTGGAGTAAATGGGCACCGCCATTAGAAAGGAGTCGCCTGGCTACCATCTCATTCTGTGGTAAATACTTCTGTGTCTGTTTCTCAGAAATGAGGTATTATACTTTGTTTTATGGGTTATGATGTCTGTGCTTCCAAGCACTGAATTCCTTTTTCCTTGCTGTCCTTCAGGCTCCTATGCTGGCGCTGTGATAGCGATGCCCCTGGCTGGGATCTTGGTTCAGTATACAGGATGGTCCTCAGTGTTTTATGTCTACGGTAAGACTCATCAATGAGGGCCTGCATGTGATATGGACACATGTTGATGCACAAAAGAATTGGAGCTAAATTATTATGTATGAAAAATACATGTAGGCTGTATATATAAGTGTTTTTAAGCTTGGCTGAAACCTAAGAGACTCCAGTGAAAGTCAAATGGATTTAGCCAGGCAGACTGTGCATTGATTTTCTCCCCCCTGATGTTTTGGTGTGTCAATAAATAACCCCCCTGTCTTTCTCTGTGGACTGGATACAGTTAGCTTTCCTGTCTGACTTTTATTCTCTCAGGCGTTTTAGAAAGATCAGGCTGCCAAATACTCTGCATGTGCTTACTGCTAAGGTCGAAATTAGTTGCAGCGGTTCTTCTGTACAATTCTAACTTGGAATCTGTTTGTACTATGCAGGATGCTTTGGCATCTTCTGGTATATGTTCTGGATTCTTGTGTCTTATGAGAGCCCTGCTGAACACCCAACCATCACGGATGAGGAACGCTGCTACATTGAGGAGAGCATTGGAGAGAGTGTCAAGCTAACGGGTCCTGCAGAGGTGAGGGGACAGCCTCAAAGGCCTAGGCCTAAATGATAACACAAGTAACTCCATGAAGTACTCTCTGTTTTCAGCCCTTTGTCTTGTAAGAAGCATAACAAATACTAACACAATACCAGGCAATATCAGCCAGGCAAAGCTCTTTACCTTTAGATGAACAAAACCGTGCTTTGTCATTATCTGTTCCAGAAATTCAAGACACCCTGGAGGAAGTTCTTCACCTCTATGCCTGTCTATGCAATCATTGTGGCTAACTTCTGCAGGAGCTGGACGTTCTACCTGTTGCTGATTAGCCAGCCTGCATATTTTGAAGAAGTGTTTGGTTTTGAGATAAGCAAGGTGAGCTTACAAAATAAGTCAGAAGACAAGCAACAAAAATGTGACATAAATTAAAATCACAGATTAAAAACATGAACAAACCCCTTCAACACCCAGAGTCAGTTTCTTTAAAGCTGAGTGTGACCCTTTGCTCTCGGAAAGATTCATTGATTTATTATGAGAATCAGTGTCAGTGCAGCTGGTGGCCAGTAGCTGTCTCTCCTGAACTGATACACAGCATAACAAAGTGATGCAATATACATTTCCACAATATATATATATGGTTATCTTTTAAGAAGGCCTGTAGTAGCTTTTACAGGTTGGGAAAAAAAGTAAATCAAATAGAATAAAAGCACATTAACAGGTATTAAAAGTCAACCTGCAGCATGGCTGTTTTAAATACTATAATCCCTTTGAGTTTCCTTTAAATATGGCAACACAGTGACTTTCAAATTAGAAGTTTGCCATTTGCTATGAGTCCCCAAAGTGTGTTTGAGTATGACATTAATGACATGTTTCCCTCAAACATTATTTTTGGCAGCAAACAAAAGGGCATTAATAACATGAATATTTTCCATTTTCTACTCAGTCACTTTGAATCAGTGAGAAAAATACAAATTCGGACTCTCCTAAACTGTTTTACATTTGGCAGATCAATTTGCATTCATGTAGATCTTCGGGGGACTTTAAAAATAAAGGGAAAAGGATAAAACTGTATTCAACGGTTAACATCTGCATTCCAAAAAGTCACTTTGATCTTTATCCCATTAAAAAGAACAAATCTACATGTATTATGCTCCCATTCAGCTGTGCAGCTAAATTTGTTTATTTTCTGTATGTGGCTATAGGTAGGCATACTGTCTGCCCTCCCCCACTTGGTGATGACCATCATTGTGCCCATTGGTGGCCAGCTGGCCGACTACCTGCGCAGCAGGAACATCCTGTCAACTACCACTGTCAGGAAAATCATGAACTGCGGAGGTGAGAAGTCTGAACTGAGGATGAAATCAAAAATTTCCACACCTCTCTCTGCACAGCCACAGGGTGTTACTTTGATGGTGTCAGATCCACAGTGTTGTTTTCAAAGTGCTCTTAACTGCCAGCTGGGTTACAGAGATGGTTTTGTTGATATTTTTGCAAAAATCTATCTGTTCAATACTTCAGTACACGGGTTGAGTCACTGATTGTGACTGTGCATTGATTGCATATCTGTCACTTATGTAATTGAGTGCAGACATGTATCACGCTTAATTCAATTGGCACTGTGACTAACTGCCCGTGGGCTTTGTGTGTGCTTGTTTGTGTGACCCGCTGTCTCTCTCTGCTAGGATTTGGCATGGAGGCCACATTGCTACTGGTGGTAGGATATTCCCACAGCAAAGGGGTGGCAATCTCCTTCCTCGTGCTTGCAGTGGGCTTCAGTGGATTTGCTATATCAGGTTAGTAAAGTAAAGCGATCAGAATATATCTGGTACGAAACAGGATATAAATCATTGTTTACGTCTAGTCTTTCTGGATTTAGTGTTTGATTTGGGTCTTCAGAGAAAAGGCTGATAAGCTAGATTTACAGTGAATGTACCTGTTAGTAACTTGGTGTTACTTGGTGTACTGCCTTTTGACACAATTTTGAAAATATCCCAGCGCTTACAAAGAAAGTGTGCACATTTTAACATCATTATAGCAGCAGTCGGCTACATTATATGGACAAAAGTACTGGGCCACAACTTTTAATCTTGAAATTCATGTGTTTTCAGTCCTATTGCCACAGCAATAAAATCAAGCACCTAGCCATGCAGTCTGCCTTTATAAGTGAAAGAATGGGTCATTCTAAAGAATCAAGCGTGGTACTGTTGTAGGATACTACCATTGCAACAAGTGAGCACATGAAATTTCTTTTCTTTTACTTCTTTTATGATCGACTGTTATGTGGAATTATTGCAAAAGGGAAGAGTTTAGGAACCACTGCAACAGAGCCACAAAGTGGCTCATAAATAACTACACATAACAAATGTTAATGTTATGTGTAGTTATTTATGTTTATGTTTTGTGTGTCTGAATACCAAATATTGGTATCGGTATTAGTCTTAATAATCGTATATCAGTCGGTTTCTAGTGCATAGTGTGAAAAAGTTGCCAGTGCTCCGTGGACTCGACAACTGCAGAGCTCCAGACCTCCTCCAGAGAATATAGTGACACTTCCTCTGTGCATGTTGTATTGCAACCTTCTGTGCTTTGTTAGCCAATCAGGCCATACATTTGACTCCCTTCTGTTAAATTAAATGTCCTTCTTCATGTTTATAGAGAATAAGAAAGTGGCTTCCTCTCAGACATAAGAGAGCGCAGATTTATGTTATTTCAGTGTTCACTGCTTCCCACTGTTATTTCAGTGTCAGAGTCTCTGCTGCTCTTTTTTTGCTGCTCTCCTCTGCTCTCTGTTTCACCATTTGTGTGTGTCCATTTCCTCTGAGCTGCTCCTTTTCCTGTGTGATTTATGATTGAAAGAGACAGCTGTGGAGAAGAGCAGACGCACACAGTGCAGCACAAACAGGAAACAGATGAAATGAAAATAGCATTACTACAGCTGACACAAACTATTTAAATGCAGTACAAGTGTTAACCCATAAAAAATGTAATTCCCAGAGATCTGAAAGGCGATAAAGCCAAAAACATCAAATTTCTAATCCCCCAACTTGAATTTGACAACAAAATAAGTAGAATCTAACCAAAAAAAAAAAAAAGAGTGATCGATGAGAATTTTGTAGTAAATCATGGCCATTTAATATGTTTTTTAAGGCTACCATGGGCTAATTGTTGTGGCCTTGACTTTGTGGTCACAGTCTTCCTGGTTTTAAATGAAGTATGAAGGGAGATGAGGAGCGGCTGTTTTGGTCTGAGATGCTGGTGCTCTGTATGCTACGTTTGATGCTAGAGCTAGGAGATTGTTAGTATGTCATGATGAGTAGAATTGGAGAATCAGTGTCTTAGACCAGCAATTAAAAAAAAATCAGCAGTTATGAAGCTAATTAACATGTCATGTTATATCTATTTAATTCATACAAAAAAAAATCTGTGTTGTTGAATTATGTTTTGAACTATTTCTTAGCTAAATATGATGGCTTCAAAGAAGATATTTGGGAAAAAAAACCCCACTATGATCCTTTTGCCTAAACCTTTAGGCCAGCCATTCATTCAACAGATATTGTCATGTTTATACTTAGTTACAGAAGCAGCAGATATCTGTGACTACGTGCAAAATCAGTTTCTTGCCCGTTGTTCTCCAGTTTTCTCCTAGAGTGTTTAATAATTCAGTGCTAGCTGTCTCGGGGGACTTGCCAGGCAGGCAGCGTGCAGCAGCTCACGAGGACACTTACTCATTCAGCTAGTCAGAGTGGGGGAGGCGGAGGATGTGTGGCGAGTTGGTGTCTATTTCTGCAACAAGATGGTCACCATTTGTGCTACTTTTATCCTCAACTGTGTCATGGTGCTGTTGCCTTTTATACTTTCATCATATCTTTAGGCTTTCTCCCTCAGTTTGGCATTTAAATCTAGGGAACTTATAGCTCGTAAAGGTAAAGTCTTTTTTTTTTTCTTTTTTGCTGTCAGGCTTCAATGTCAATCACCTGGATATTGCTCCACGTTATGCCAGTATCCTGATGGGCATCTCTAATGGTGTGGGTACCCTGTCTGGCATGGTGTGCCCGCTGATTGTTGGTGCTATGACAAAGCACAAGGTAAGGGCTTTTCCTTCAAATAGGACTGTGATGAAAATCTTATAATTTCATGTGTGCACAAATTCATATTTTTAATTTTTTCCAACTCTTCATGATATCGCTGGTTGCACATCTCAAATTATGTGCAGCCAGACATTTACAAAATATACAAATTATAAAATATTTCCGTAATATTCATTTTTTTTCCTTTACTCTTCAGACCAGAGAGGAATGGCAGTATGTATTCCTCATAGCTTCCCTGGTGCATTATGGGGGCGTGGTCTTCTACGGCATCTTTGCATCAGGAGAAAAACAGCCGTGGGCCGACCCTGAACTGACCAGCGAGGAAAAGTGTGGCTTCATTGATGAGGACGAGCTGGCAGAAGAAACGGGTGACATCACTCAAAGTTACGGTGCTTTCGGAGGGCCGGCCAAGACATATGGTGCAACCACGCAGGTGAATGGAGGCTGGGCTGCCAGCTGGGAGAAGACAGAGGAATATGTCCAGGAAGAAGCACAGGGAGGAGGCTACGGATACAGGCAGGACGAGGGATACTCCTAGACCAAACGCACAATCACTGACATATGCGTAGATTTATTTTCCTGAGTGTCAGATTTAGTCATAGAAATATCAAGAAATGAGAAATAAGAAAATCCATTGTCGTATTGTTTGCACAAATTCTAAAGAAAACAAAGAAAAAAAGATCAACTCAATGTTCAAATGACTAGTTCATATAAATAATTAAAGATATTTGATTAATAGAGGTGTAACACATATCAAATTGGCAGTCTGTTAACGTATTATTATGCATATTACTGATAGATATATTTATTTGGAGTGTAACTGTGTGTAAAACGTGAACATTTTCATCCCATCAGCTAAGGTTTCCTGACCACACTGAAGCCTATAGAAGTACATAGAAGCCGACCCTTATTAATCAAATTAACAGTTACAGTACGATGTCCTCCAAGCCAGCCATTTCAGTGTATGAATATGTCACTGCACAATATTGTAAACAGAAATTACACAGTCTCTCGATATAGATTGTACGGTCCTGAATGCACTCAAACTAGTGTGTCAATTTAATGCACATTATTTTTGATTTCTCACCACCAGCTTCTGTGTCCTGAACATGGAAGCGACCTGGTGTGGAGGCTTGAGAAGCGGCATACTGACTTGTGATGCTCATTTAGTTACACATGCAAATGATAAAAAATGTTTCCTACCTGTAATTATTTTTGTAATCCTGTACTGCTGCAATTACGCGTTTCATTTATTTTTATTTTTTTTTGCATTTACAGCCCGACGCATCTCAGCAGTGTAGTGCAGGTGTTTGGCCATTCTCATAATAACACTCAGCATCACCCTCATGCCACTTAGAATGTAGCTGTACCAATACTTTTTTGAAAGATTTATCTTAAATAAAACATATGTGAAAGAAATATTGTATAAATTTAGATATAGCTAGACCACAATAGTTATTGCCATACAAGACCTTATAAAGGGTTTGTGCAATGAAAAGACTTTGGGTACCAACCAAAATATGTATGGGAGCCTTACTGTTATAGAAGTGCAAATGTTATAATATTAAAAAGAAAAGAAAATCTTATAATTATAATAGAGTAAAATGAACATTTAAACAATGTAAATAAAGAGATGAGGACATTTGAATGCATCATATAAACTCCCCTGAAGAGTTTAACACAGGACCCTGACCTATGATTTGATCAGATTTGACTGACAGTGACTAAACAGACCTCCAAAAATGCAGGCGTTCAAAGCTAAACATAATAACACTGCAGAAACTGTTTTTTGTTCTGTCCGTTACAGAAAGTAAACACACAGCAGAACCATGGGTTTGTCTTCATTCTGCACTCACACTGATAAGGTCTGAAGGGGGTTCATTTGGTTTGTTTAATTTCAAGTTGGCACTTCACAGTGTAGATGTGTGTGGTTGTGTATTTATGCATGGAACAAAGTGAAAATTGTAGTTTGTCCTTTTTAATGTTTCTTTTATGTTCCAAAGTCTTTTGTCTTTGTCTCAGAAACTGTTGCTGTCGCTTCGATTTCTTTGCACAATTAACCAAAGGTGAAAAGCAGAGCTGGATTTTAGCTGAAAGTCAAATGCTTTTAAGGTAGTACAGACCATCAGCGCTGAGGCTCCAGCATATTGGACCCCCCCAGTGTCCAGGTGGCACCAAACATTACTCAGTGTACAAAGCAATAAATCCATAGTAACAGTTCTGGTCAAACATCATGAACACTCATCACGTAACAGTTTTTTTCTTTAAAATATGTCGTGTTTTTTGTGATAACAAATGTAGGAAATAAACACTTGTAAAGAAAAATATATAAAAATATATGTATAAAATATTGTACTAGAGTCCAACGCAAACGTCTTTGACAACACAAAAAGTCCAAGGAGTTTGTGAAGGGGCTGCTCACCAGATGAGAATGATAAACGGAGCTTTGCCTGAGAAGCAAACGCTCTCCTTCTTCTTCTTCTTCTTCTTCTTCTTCTTCTTCTTCTTCTTCTTCTTCTTCTTCTTCTTCTTCTTCTTCTTCTTCT
>JAVDPK010000389.1:59335-74599 GCA_034780415.1 Cichlasoma orientale
TCTTCTTCTTCTTCTTCTTCTTCTTCTTCTTCTTCTTCTTCTTCTTCTTCTTCTTCTTCTTCTTCTTCTTCTTCTTCCTCTTCTTCTTCATGTTTCTGTTTTTGTTTTGGCGTGGTCCACACTGACTTTGTGCTGTTGTTGTTCCTTCTCTCGCTCTCTCCCTCTCTCTCCCTCTATTTCCCTCTCTTTCTTTTCTCAGCATTCAGTTGCATTAATGTCTTTCATTCAGTGGCTGGACCCCCCCATTGTCTGACTTAACTCCCCCTCCTCTCCTGTACAACCACTTATTCAGTGTCACAATATTCACTGACATAAAGGTTGAAACCTAAACATGCGATTTTGAAAAATAGCAAATGTTGCAACCTGAAGTAGTGAGAAGTTTCCTGTTTTCGTGCCTCTGAAGTTAAAGTGTGAGTCTATGGCTTCTGTTGCTGTGTAAATTGAGAGGTTTGTTGCTGTCAAAATGAAATACTCTATATCCTTTTTGATATAAAAAGATGATAAACAAATCTGTTTGTGTCTCGAGTATTTGTACTGCAACAAAGGTGAATAAAAAATGCAAAAAAAGTCAGGCAACACTGAATAACTTAACATTATTTTATGCTGTATATTTAAATGTTGCTTTTGCCACATGCCACATGCTTCTTTTTTCTTTTTTTTGCACATCCTGCAGATATGAAGCAACATTGCCTTTAACTGGAGTCATGTTTCTGGCCATCTGCTTCCAATCTCTTGCCTGACTTCTGTGTATTATATGGAGTTATATAATACTACTCAATCGATCATCATCAGTGATCGTTATCAGGACCAACAATTTGTAAAATGTAACTTCCTGTGGTGAAAAAAAAAAACTTGAATGACTGGACTTTATTCACAACATAAATGAAGCTTCTGATGTAGCACTCAAAAGAAACTTCATTAAATGCTTATATAGTCTTCGTGATTTATTTGATATTTCTTTTTGTCTCAAAACACATCTTTGTGTGCTCGATCACTCAATCACTAAAGTATCTGCAAATTAAACACGTGTTTGTTTGTATTTCTGGCAGATAGCCATCCAGAGTTAAATGTGGGGAAGCTTAGAGCTTGACTTCCTGTGTTGGGCTGATTAAAATTAACTCTTGATGCTCTGTCAAATGACCACTAGTGACTGATGGGTGAGTCAGGATGAAGTCATAGTGTGCAAACCATTTTTTTTTTTTACTTTTAATAAATCAACCATTTTAGCCACTGTGATGTAACATAAATGGCTTCTTTCTCATCATAGGTTCCTTTATTAGAGGACATTCAGATAAAAGGTGCTATCTGCATTAGTGGTAAACATGACACATTTAACAGACAGCATACTGTAAATATGTAATGCAGCAGTATCATCAGACCTGGCGTACAAAGCATGTATTGAATTATAGTTTTATTGCCTTATGTGATTGATCAGTTCATTATAATCTGTAACAGAGCATGTCAAGTATATATTCATATATCACATAACAGGTATTTGCAGAGTTTGGTGCTAAAAGAATAAAATGAAAACATAAATCTTTAAAAGAATTCACTTCATTCAGGCAATCATAAGTGTAAGAGTGAGATTTACATTTCCATCAAGGCCACAGGAAGTACACAGTTAATGGCTGCCCTCCTTCCCCTTCGGTGAAATCAATAGGGTCAGTCTCCAGTGTTCAGCTGGACCTATCGACTGTTCTAACCTCTTAATGGAGACGAGAGGGAGGAGAAGCACTTATTGAGCTATTTGGAGGTGTTACTTCGATTTAAGTGCCGACTCCTTCCGCCGTCCTCAAATCTGCACCACATGGTTCTCGCAGATGATCGCACAGATACAACAAACCAGCACAATAAGCCCGATACAGGTCTCGCCCAGAAAACAAGCAGAATTATGAGCTATTACCAAAATATGAGAAATGACCAAGAGCCCACCCTACAACAATCTTTCTCCATTTTATTTTAAACATTTATTTTGGTGTATATGATGCAAACATATATAATCTGCACATCAGTCATTCTGAGCAGAACCATTTCACCCACCTGAGCTTTTAACCAAATATTTCCCAACCTGAAGTGATGTTCTTAAAACCTGCCTTTTTTCCAGTGTTATTGGAATCATATTTTATTCATCTGATTACAGGTAAATAAAATGTAGTTAGTGTTGTAGTGAAATGTGGGATTCTCTAGCCTACTGTAATGCATGAAAAATATGCAATTTTTCAAAAAAAACCCCAAAAAACCATGCAAACAAAACTCTGGACATGAACTTTTCCACATCTAGTGTCAATAAAGTTGTGTTGTTCTATCCTTTTCCACTAACTTCCTAAAAGGAAGCTACCAGAAAATGTCTGCAGTTTGCCTCTTGAATTTATTTCACTTAGTATATTTGAACTAAGCACTAAATTCTTCAGTCTTGAATGTTACACACTGTGCTAGTGTAACTGGGTCACAGCTCAAAAAGAGGCCTACTGAGGGGGTTAAAGAGGCTCTTTGCCAAATTAAAAAAAAAAAATTTAATACCTTGTTGTGGTCACTGGTTTAAAAAAGTTAAAATCAGCATTCTGTTTTAACAGAAAGCACTTAACTCATTCATGAATGACTTTAACAGCAATGTCATCTTTATATTTTGCTCATATCTGGGATCACAAATGCACAAATACATACTGGATAATGTAAAAGAGGATCTTTTGACAATATATAACAGTCTCAGTTTATTCCCTTTTTCTGTGTGCATTGCTGCTTTGCCCAAGTGTTTGACCTTGACTGTGCAGAATGACGCACTTTGTAAAAAGTTTAACTCTGTTTTCACATTCTCCTTCTGAAGAGGGAAAGTTACTCTGTGTTCACCTAAATTTACCTACCTACCTCAGAGTAACTGAGCTGGAAGCCAATCCTTATCCAATACGTAGTTTACGCAAGTGTGAAATAGAAAAATGAGTCATACAAATATTCATAGATTCTGGATTTATTAACTAAGCGATTAGGTGTAGATTTTCTTTAAAAAAAAAAGACAAATGTGTGAAGAGGGTATTTGAATAATTCAACAAACTGTATCATTCATATAATCTTAGGCAGATAAGAATAACGGTAGCAACAGTCCAAGATATGATGCATTTAACTTTCACCTTTAAATTCTATGTTGCATATACACCTCTTTTTCTTTTGTGTTTGAACCTAGCAGTTTGTCTTTCAGGTCTTTTTCTATGGATTCCTGTCTGTAGAGCAGGATATGTAAAATTCAGACCACACACTCTCCCAACAACTCTGACGTCAAACAGCTCTGCAGGAGCTCTGAAAAGCCCAAGGTGACACAGAGATCATTGTTTGATTGATGCACAACTTCTGGATCAGGTGGATTTCAAAATGTATCTCTCTCCATGCCTTTCCCCAGTCTCTATCTGTGTGTGTGTGTGTGTGTGTGTGTGTGTTATTTTGAGTCTTGTCCTGGCTCAGCTCATTGCTCTCGTTAATTTGACAGGCTCAATAAACGTGTCACCATTCACCCATAAATAGTATTTTCTCACAGTCAACCAGCCTGAACCGTCATCCGGCCCCAGTACAAGCGAGGGAGATGACCCGTAACCCTTTGTGATTGTCACACCAATCACCAAGAAAAAAAACATGCTGAAATACTAAAAATGTGAAAAGCTAAATCATCAAGGGAAAAAGCAGCATCTCCGTCTGCGTACTGATGCAAGTTCTGTGCAGAAACGTGTCATCCACCAGTCCTTTTGAGATTTAACTTTTTCATTTGCATCATGTATATAAATACAGCGTGTGGGCGTGTGTGTCTGACAGCGTGGATGCTAAACTGAGAGAATGAGTGTGCATATGTTCAGCATCTTAAATTGCTGCTCAAAGGTGGGCGGGGGGCAGGTGCTGCTACAGCCTCAGGGGAGCTCTGGGGGTAGGGGGGTTGGGGGATGAGAGGAAGATGCCAAAATCACTTTTTAATTACTCAGGGGCTGTGCTCGTGTCATGCCCGGGCCCCTGAGATCCTATGTGCTTCATAAATAAGCTCTGGATTTGCACAATGTGCCTCCAGCACCTGTGAGCATCTCTCAGGCTTATGAGAGGCTTTTTTTTTTTTTCAGAATTAATGCAGTTTTTGTACGAATGAATGAAGTTAATTTAAGCTGCATTAGGGTGAATCTCATTAGTATTTCATTAAATATAAATTCAAACAAAATAATTTTTGTTTAATGCCACGACTGCTTTCCGTAGTGTCATACACCCACATGTGAGCTGTCCGTGGTGCTCACTGAAGGATTGCTGCATAACACAACCATGGGCGTGTTCACTGAGCTGCACATAGATATGCAGACTGCAGACAAAACACAACATAGCGTCATATCGTTCAAGAATTGAAACAATCCTCTTCTATAAGTTACACTTCTACACAAATGTTGGGTAATAATCACCCCACAACAGACTCTGGATCAGTGGCAACTGATTTGGAAAACAGCAGCAGGATTGTCGTACATGATTGGCCACACACACCAGCCTTTAGCACTATTGCCACAGCTAATATATATTTAGCAGGCCACCCAATCTCCACACACGCATACACCCAAACTGCCTTTTCCTAACCACACTTCTGTGTCCTCTCTTTATACACCCCCTGCCACCTTGCCAGGAAGTGCGTCATCACCTCGTCAAGGGGGAGCCTCTGGGGCGAGGCACTCTAATGTCAACTCTCGTGCATCAGGCTTTCTTTAAGAGCTCACACACATAGAAGCACGTGCACAGAAACATGCTTAATAGATGACAGTGAGAAGTATGAAGTAGAACTCTGCAGACACAATTCTAATTGTCTTTAAAAGGAAGAACATGGTCATCTTAAAGTAGTTCAAATTCCTTCATGATCTTAGTAAGAATGAGCATTTGATGTCTCACAAGATGCAAGAAGAAAATGTAACCTCTCTAAAAAAAATTGCTTTTCATAAAATCCCTGGTTCAGGATTGGAATTTGTTGATGCTCTTTTTTCTTTTCTTTTTTTAAAAGCTAAATTTTCTTGTTTACTGTTCATAATATTTCTCACTGACTAGCTGAGAAGGACTAATATTTGGACAGAGACAAAAAAACCCCAAAGTGCACAGATTTTCAGTACAAGTAGAGGGACATTGGGAAGGTGGAGTACTGGTGGTGGTGGTGGTGGTGGTGGGGGGGGGTCTTTTTTCCTGGACTAATGCAACTAAGGCACCTGGACTGAAGTGTGTATTTGTGTCTGTGCACAGACATGCATGCACTTGTGTGAAAGTAGCTCCTTATTCATGCTCGCCTCTTAGTGCTCTATCACCAGATGGGAGCCAGCAGTAGATGTATGTGTGTGTGTGTGTGTGTGTGTGTGTGTGTGTGTGTGTGTGTGTGTGTGTGTGTGGTAAGGATGGGGGTTGGTGGGGGGATTTCCCCAAACCCCAGCATCAGACCTCCTTTTGTCCTCCTGCCTGTCACTGATGGCTTCACAGTGGGGTGATGAACACACTCCAAATCTCATTAAAAAGTGAAGGGGGGGGGGGCTTTTATGTCTAATGGGTTTGCAGGAAACACTGGACAGCAAGTCCGACTTGGTGCAAGCTTTGTTGAGCTTCACATGTGTTTTAAAGTCAGAATTATCTGTCGTGGCCGTGTGATACGATCTTCATAAAACAGAATCAGATTATAAAGATAAATCACAAACACACATCCTTTGAAGCCTTATTGATTTCAAGCTGTCACCACTTTTTGTTCCTCTGATTTCATTAGGTACAGTGCCGTGACACATCCTGATAGAGACCTGTCACATCTCTGTGTCACAGTGAAGAGATAAAACAAGGACAGCACTATCACCATCTGCCCTTTTGTTCTGCATTTAGAGACCAGGCGCAGTACACACTCCCCGCTTCTAGAGCCGAATTCATTTTCTATTACTATCATTTGTTAGATGATAACAACCCTGCAAATACATGGTAAGTGATCTTAATCTTCAAAACAGGCCTTTTATTATCTAAAGTTAAACCACTTGCTGTAATTTCCACACAACACCAAGCCCCCTTTGTAAAACCTGCAATTTACCCATTAGGGCTAGAAATTGCTTTAAAATTGCAGGCAATTACTCCTCATCTACAGCAGAAATCACACGCAGTTGCTCCTCAACTGAAAAAAAAAGCTCCTCACACATTTTGCTTTCCAATATCGACTTCCTGCAGCCATTTTTAATGAGAGCCTAATGACACACATTTGCATTCATCTAATGGATTTTTTCCCCCCCTTTTATGTTATGTGCCATTGCAGTGATAAAATATCGATGCACGGCACCTTTAAGAGGCGAGCCTGCGAGAGCAGACACCTTGGGACGAGTGTGCGGGAGAAAGGGGACAGACAATAAACAAATAGGATAAAACACACAGGAAACCCTGCCTCTGATATTTGCCTCTGAAAGATCATGGAAAATTGTGCAGCTCATACAAAATAGGGAACTAATGCTACATCTCCCAAGGGTTTCATACCACAGCCTTGATGTTTGAGGTTTAGGCCAATTTTATTGTTAGACTGTGTTGCGCTCTTTACTGAGTGATTGCGTTATGAGTGGAGACTGTCACTCGTACAAATTTATAAAGGAGATTCCTCACCAGCTAAAGAGAAGCAAACTAGTTCCTGATGTATATATATAATTCCCTTCTCTAATACTAAAGTGTACAGCATTATTTGGGACAGATGGGAGAGCCTTAAAACATCCATTAAAAGCAACACCTCCTATGAGTTCTAGATTAACACAATATCAGACACAACACTAGACTAGACCTGTCAGACCAAAGTAGGCTAAGTGAAGGCTGCAGAAAAGAATCAGATGAAAAGGATAAGATAATGTCATGATCTTTCTTTCATCATATCAGCTTCCTTTGTTATCTGCTCCCTTCCTTTGGCTCGCTCTCCCTCCCCTGCTCTCTTCCTCACTCTGTCACTGCTGCATGGTGACTCAGACACTGCAGAGATGCTACATCTGAATGATATACCAGATGAGTCACACGCCGACCGGCCACTGTCCAGCTTTCAAAAGTTTTTTTTTTTTTTTTGCATACATGCATACAAGCACACACTGGTATGTTACAACCTCTGGACCACTGCACAGGTTCAAAGTATCAAAATCTACAGCAACTCTGGCTTTGACTCCAAAGACAGTGAGCTGTCATGATGGACGTGCCAAACCCTTGTTTTTAGACTCTCCTCTACACCTATGCTCCACTCTAAATAAACAAACAGATTTTAATGGTGTTCCCTTCACACCACCCTGACTGCTGCTGCACAAGCAGCGTGTACACACTCAGTAAACCTGTCAATCCACTGCTCCACAGAGGGGCAAGATTTCTGTTCATCCCCTTGCTCCTCTCTCTGTCCATCTGTCAGTCTTTCTCCCTTCTGCTCAAACAGTGAGTCGGCAGACTTGGCATTTAGGGTTTTAAACCACTTACACACTTTATTCTCTGCTCTAACAGACAAGCATAAGAAAAGTCTTTGCTTCAAGGGCTTCACCAAGTCAGTGACGCTCAACAACTCCCTGCAGTGATGCAAGGTAGGGACATTTACTACTGCACTTCTTTCGGTGCTCCCTTTAGGGGTCACCACTGTGGATCATCTTCCTCCGTCTCACGCCATTCCTAGCATCCTCCCCTGACACACCAACCCTTTGCATGTCTTCTTTCATTACATCTATGGCTCTCCTCTGTCTCGGTCTTCTTCTTTTCCTCATGCTTGGCAGCTCCATATTCAACAACTTAACTTGAGTATTTCCATTTGATACTACTTTATAATTCTTCTGCATGATGTGTCTGTTTCTCTGCTTATAGGTCTTCAAACAAACAAACTCAAGTGATGTCACCTGGGTAAGTACTCATTAGGGCTTACTACTACAGACCTGAAAAGAAAAAAAAAGAAAAGAAAAGAAAAGAAAAGAAAAGAAAAGAAAAGAAAAGAAAAGAAAAGAAAAAGCAAGTAAACTTACAAACCCCTGTCTCCTAAAGCGTATGTTCCCACACAGTGGGAATTAATTAGTGGGCCTTATCACCCTGAAAACAGAGAACAAAAGGGCACTTTTAACCCAAATCATGAGTTTTTGCCCAGCCCAGTAATTTTATGGTTAGAGTAAAAATAGGACAATAACCTCCTTACAATTAGGAAAAATCAGTTCCGAATTGCACAGCTCGCCTGGTGGAAGGCAACCTGGCTCCAAGCAAGCAGTCAAACTGGGATTGACTGCAATCACTCTCAGACAGACTGGCAACACATTGCAATCAGTCTGAGTCAGTCTGCACCAAAGGCAACAAGATCACAAGTTCATTGTTTGCCAGACCACCGTAGCTCACTTCTGCTTGAGGCTACATTAGCATCTGTTAGTATCCAGAGCTTCAGAACTGTTGGAGGTTGAGTTGAACACGACTGCATGGGTCCAAAAGCTCATATATTGTATCTGCTTCAGTGCAGTAAATAATATAGCAATTGTTTTAGTTTTTACTACTGTCTGAAAGTTGTTGTTGTTTCATATCTAAAAGCATAGACTTAACATTGAAGCAATAGTCTTAATCGTTCACATTTATTCATCACATGTATATCTGATCAAATGGTGCCACACCATCAAAAAACGTCTGAAAGCGACAGAGTTAAGTTGATCAGTGATCACAGAAAGGGAACGGATGAAATGATTCAACCTGGATGCATTCACAGAATTTAGGAAAAAGATCTGCTGAGCTCCTGAAACGACTCGGGGTGTGTTTACAACAATAGAAGCTCATTCATTTTGCTTTTTGAGGCTGGAGTCTTCATGACAAACATGCATCGCTGACACTGATAATAAATCCGCTGGTGACTAAACAAATAACAAGAAAAACTGACAACATGCTGTGAAACATTTCTTTGTTTTGGTTTTTTGTTAGTAACTCAAAACCTGAACATTATCCTGTGCTGAAAAGCATCTCTGCATTTCTGTTCCCAGGTTGTATTGATTAACGTGTGTCGACCTGTATTACATCTGTATGTCCTTGCCTATTTTGATTTTTTTCTGTTTCTTTTGTCCATGTTTCTAAAACTGAGATGAGTTGCTATGGAGACCAGGATACATGTGTAAAAAGGAAGGGGCAAAAGAGCGAAATGTAGTTGTCAGGAGACACTTGAAGAGCATTCAAACTGAGGCTGAAAGAGTGAGCATACCCTGTGTGTCGCTCCCATTTCTTTTTTCTTCTGCTTTCTCAATTCTGTTTGACTCATTGTGTTTCAAAAACACAAAGGCATAAATTCATAAATGTGCAAATGATAATGAATGAATCAACATCTCTCCTCGTACGCCCCTGTATGTGAGTGACAATCTGATCTTTCACGTGCTGACAGGGGTTAAGCGACTCGCCAGTGATAATACAGACGTTTCAGGCACTCCATCACTCGATAATTACATTACACCGGTACTCCATTGCTTCCACTCGCTCCCGGTAATCTTGTTGAAATCCCAGTGATTGGAATCGCTGTGACAGAGACGAATGACAGCGAGTCGGCCGCCATAGAGAGAGCCAAGCTCTCTCAATGTCTGACTAAAGGTTTTGAAGTGCATTAAGCCTTTGTCAGGTAACCATGGAGCTGTATAGGCATACAGATACTGAAAAGCAAAGGCAGTCTCTTTTAGTCACCCATTAAAAATGTGTCCATTTGCTAATTTGCTCTGTTAGGAAGAAGCATGGACCTGCAGATTATTTTCTGTTTTCTCTTAAATGCAGATATATGGATTCCCTACACAATGGCCACAGACCATGCCATTAAAAGTAAATATGGCTTCCCCTTTTTCCTTTTTAGTCTAGCATTGAGGGCTTGTGATTGAGTTGCTATGCTGCCCTCTGGTGTCCATTTGTTAACACTCCACTGGCGCCACTTCAGTGTGTATGTTTGCTTCATATGGAGTAGAGGCGTGTAAAAATATGCGATTTTTAGGTTTCTTTATTCCCTGCTGTAGACTCGAAGACAAAGTACAGTAATTTCGCAGCTCTGGTTATAGACCTGCTCCACATTTAGGTGCTCAGTGTGACAGGTAGCTTAATTAAAGTAAAGGTCTGCCCCGCAGCTATTGACCGCCTGGACTGCCAGCCTGAGCTGAGTTAACCAGCATTCATCTGTCATCTGCAGGACTGGCTGACATATTTTTTATTAGTCCTTTATATGAACGCCTCACAGCCACACATCCACCGAGAGGCTGTGACACTGAGGCGGTTTTTATACATGGAATTTTAAGTATGAAGGCGATTGACATGATTTAAATCAGAACAAATCCCTCTGAGAAGGAAAAGCCATTGACAGATTTTCCTCATAAAACTTAACATTATGATGTTATTAGATAAAATGTGCACAGTAATTTTTAAAAAGCTCAATTTTCTTCTTTATTTTGCAAAAGTTAGTGTGCATTCTGTCAGCCCTAAAGCATTTTATGACTTGACGGACAGCAAATGAGGGTTTTAAAAATTAAAAAAACAGTAAGACAACAATAAAAACTTATGTGTGATTTAAAAGACAATTTAGTTTCAGGAGATTTTCATGTTCTTTTTCAGGGGCATGTTAAGACTTCTAAATTGCAATCCAAACCTCAGCTATCAAAAATGATAGCTATCGAGTGAAAGCAAAAAACCTCCCTTTCATGAAGCCGGGAGACACAAAGGAGCTACAACAACAACAACAAAAAACATGATGCAGTGGAAATGTTCTGGTCCTATCTCTGGATTGCGTCCTCCAGGCTTGCCCACTTTAAACTTCATATTTTGTATGTAACACATGATTTTCATCATCATTTTGCCGTCTCTAGGTCCAGCTCAGTCTGATGATTTTACTCCAGAACCACACAAGACATCTTGCAAATGCTTTCAGTGGCTGAGACGACCTTCATGTACAAATCTGATGGAATTGTACTTTCTATGAATTTAAATAGGCTATAAAGATATGATGTGAGGGGGAAACAGTGTAATGTACACATGTGAACAAAAAGTCAACATGAAGAAATGTCAGTGTACACTTTCAAAATCAGAACAGAAGAAAGCCACACACAAACACATCTGCAGCACATACACACAGATATATTGAGTTATATGAAGGAACCTCATTCCACCTTAAAATGAGATCTGCTTTAATCTGACAGAATGATAAAACACTTGTGAGTCTCTAATAAGTGTGTCCCCATCTGATGGACCTCGGGTCCTTTTGACCCAAGGGACCAATTTGAGTGGTGCACAACACATGGTGCTGGGCTGAATTATCGACCCCCACCTCCACCACTAGCACCACCACCAAAAGGGAGCAGGATTAGGGTTCAGTTGTCTTGGCAACCTAAGATGCCATCTGTCATGTGTGTGCTGATCCACATCGTGTAGCTCAGACATTGTTTTAATTCAATCTTTTCTTTTCTTTTTTCATTGCCAGGCAGACTCGTGTCAGCATGTATTTAACTAGGGTGGAGTTAAAAGAAAAGGTCTGCATGGAAATAACTATGAAGTTTTAAAAACACCAATCCAGCAGCCAGCCAAGAAAACAAAGAAAGATACAGAATAACAACCAGGCTATGATTTCAGTTAGGGGGTCTTGAGAGAGGAAATAAAAACGTGCTGTGAGTGGCTATGTTGTCTGGCTTTGTTTAACAATCCAGGCTGTGCTCCAGATGCTGATCGAGGGACTATTTATTAACTCTGTGGGTGCATCTGAGTCATTGTTAAATTGGTTTAACAGGTCTTAAAAGCATCATCAGTATGTCCGCTATACTATACCAGCCTCTGTAGTTCACAGATTCACACAGCCTCCTCTAAAAACAACTGTTGGCTGCTGTAAACATCACAAAACGTTTTTATATCTAATCTTATGTGGATGTAGCATGAAGTGAGACTAATGCACACATACACTCATTAAAATTCACTACAGAAAAGGTCAGTGAATGCTAAGCAGTGCAAATGAGCAAGAGGGCAGCAGGGAGGTGTACTCATGGAGGGAAAGGGGAGTGTCTGATAGACGTAGCGACATGAGGGGGGTTGTCCCCTGGGGGAGACTGCAAATGAACCAGCAGCCACACCTGGGACACAGACACACACAACCACACACACATGGTGGGCTTAGCTTGTAGCTACCTCCACCACCTACCTGATTGATTGCGGCCCTGAAGCTATGACTATTAAAACAGAACATCATCATGTGAGGAAGTGTAATTAACACCCATGCTGTTTTGGCAGCTGTAATTAAAATATTATAATGAGCAAAAAAAAAGTTTTAATGCTGCAGAGTCCTCAGCTGAAATGCTTGATGGAGATCAAGTTGGTAACTCAGGTGAGAGAATGGTAAAATAAGCAGCTGTGTATGCAAATAAAGAAGTGTCATAAATGCATCAAACTGCATGCAGAATCTGCCAGAATGACCATGAATATTATATCGTGTAAAGCCCCTGTGTATAGGATGTGAACATTTCTTACTTTGGTGCCTTCCAGCATTGTTAAAGCCACTGTCGCAGCTCTCCATCCAACACCACTGGCTGAAATGCAGCTCCAAACCATGACAGAGCCTCCACCGTGCTTTACAGATGGCTGTAGACACTCACTGTTGTACCTCTCTCCTGACCTCCTCTGTGCATATTGACAACAATTTGAACCAAAAATGTCACATTTGGATTCATTACTCCATAAGAGCTGTTGACACTTATTTTTCATTCATGTTCTTGTGTAATTTGACATACCTCAGCCTTCTCTCCCTGTTTCTGTTCCTTAAGAATTGCTTCTTGACAGCCACATTCCCACTCAGACCATTTCTGCTGAGGCTTCAGTGAACAGTAGATGGATCTGCTGAAGAGCCAGGTGTCTCTCAGGTCCTGCGTCAGGTTTTTGGTGGATTTTTTCCTTATTTCTTAAGGACTTGACATTCAGATACTTCATCTGCTGTAGATGTAGGTTCTCTGAGGCCTTCCACTTCTTCTTTTGTCTTCCAGTTGTCCAGTTTCCTCAAAATCTTTAAGGACACACTGCACACCATGCTGAGATATGTCAAGCTTTCAGCTAACAGCTTTTTGTAAATCACCTTGTTGGTACATAAATACTATTTTATGCATGTCAAACTGTGTAATGTTTGGTATGTTCATAGATTCAGCTAAAGAAATGGGAATGAATTCTGTGTTTTTGCCACAAGCTGCTAGTAAATAAATGCCTGCAGATACAATTTAATATTGTTTCTTTGCTAAGTTTCTGCTATGTGGAGACAGAACACTGCTTCATCTCTTGAGTTAGGTGCCTTTTTTATGTTTTAATGATTCAAAGGTCAGTGTTAAGTGGCTTAACAAACAAAGCAAAAGAAACACTCCTCTGAAAATGGTCAGACAAAAAGACTGGACTGAAAATGTGTGAAAAAGCAGCCAATGGCCAAAGAAAAACTTTGACAGACCTTCAGAAAGCCTGAAGGACTACAGCTCAAGACCATTTTAAAAGATTACAATAAAGTCTGACTCCTTGGAAGCAAAATATAAAGAAACAAGAGGCATCTTTTGCACAGTGCTGTACACATCTACATTAATCCATTACTCAGCTGTCAATTAAAAAAAAAAAAAAACTTTAGTCTTGTCAACATTTTAAGCAATCATAGAAGTATCAAAGGTAGCTGTAGCCACCTAATAGTTTTTGACTCTGTATTTTGAAGCTTCAGCATTAACCATTTTGGATTTTGGAGCCAGAAGTTGCTACATTTGGATGAAAGGGTGGAATTTATCAGCTAATGCTAGCTCCCATGGTTAGCAAGCTGCACTTTTAAAATTTATGGGTGCAGACTGCACTGCAAAGATGCACATATAAGCTGAATAATAAGTATGTTAACTCACCAAAACTGAAGCAGAAACTTCTTCTATGTGTGACAGCGAGCCACCATGTTAGTCAGGTATTAGAAAAGCTTCAACAGCACCCACACAGTTAAGAGGTCCCTTTTCATAACTGGAAGTAATGGATGAAGCCCAGTAAGCTACAGCTGATCGAGCCAAGACAGCTGTCAGTCAGTGGGGCCACACCCTTGAATGAATCCAGGTGGATAAGCTATACAAAAAATTAATCTTATATTTTCACCTCATCATTTGTATGATGAGGAAACTATTCATTGAGGCCAGGCTGTGAATATGCTGTTTACTGCTGTAAAGCTGACTTTTAGAACCAGCCTGAAGGGGAATCTCGAAGATTTGCAGTTTTTGCCACTTTCGTTTTGGCTTCGTGTTTAAGCTCCAGAGGCTTCTTGAAAGCGATACACTCATTGATTGCTAGCAGAGTGGTTAGATGGACAATAACATTATTTAGCCTCATATGTCAAACAGCTGTATTCTTCATGCCCCTTGACAGTCACCTCAATGCAACTATCAGTGCATGTCAATTGAAGCTGCTGAACGTCATTGACATTTCATGGTCTCCGGTCGCCGCATTGCTCTGTGTGGAGGCCCCATGAAGACTTAATTGCTCTTCACTTTGTGTCAGAAAATATTTGCTAACTAAAATAATTCAACAATTACGGAACATTTCTTTAATTTTGGAGATCTATTTTTAAAAAACCCCATGCCCAACATTTTATTTGAAGTATGCTTTGTGATTGGCATGTTGTTAGCCAATGGGCATTGTCTGGATAATCCTCCTTTCTGAAACATAATATGACCAGGTTTTACAAAACTGATATGATTTTTTTTATTGAATATGACCGAAAATGAGTGACTGAGCCCATAAACTCAGCAGGAAAGTTTTCAATGAGATTAAGACAGAAAGCTGTTTTCCCACAGACTTCTATAGGACTGGAAGTCTTTTTGCAACTACAGGTGAACATTAAAAAGATTGCAGATTTAAGGCTCTTCCAAGCTGGCTCCACCACTTTTCAGACCTGGAAGCTTCATCCACATCCAAATTTTATACTGTCTGTATGTCCCTCTTGCTTCCACTGGGTTTCCACTTTTCCCCCCACAGTCTAACCTGTCTTCAGCAGTTGTAAGCTGACACCACAAAGTTAGAGGCATTTAAAACTGACGGCCCCCTTTGCATACTTTAGTGTACTCACATGTGGCGGACCTGAGGGCGATGAACATCTGGTTGTGAGTGATGTGTGTATGAGAGGAAAAACACGGATAAGAAGAAGGCTGGAAAAATCCTGCACTTACATTTGGTAAGTACATATGACATTTTCATCTTTATGTTATTATTATTATTATTATTATTATTATTATTATTATTATTATTATTATTATTATTATTATTATTATTATAGCTCTG